>CABFPE010000050.1:490288-506618 GCA_900660155.1 Hofstenia miamia | reverse complement strand
ATGCAATCAAATTATTTCTAGACAAAACGAAGCCTGATCGAAACTTGAAAGCTAACATGTCTGATTCTTCTAATAATCCTTTTAAGCAAAGGATATTACTTTCCGGTGTACCTGAACATTCAGGTGGTTCCTACAGTCTTTCTAAATCGCTGGAACATGATTTAACAATCGTTTCTTCATTTCTACAATTTTTTAGTTTTGAATTCTTACTTTTCAAGAACATGAATAGGTAAGCCCCGCCATAATTTTTCAAGACCAATTATACTTGACGTCGGCTTTCAATTGCTAAAGAGATGCATCATATCCCGTTGTTAACTGCTTAAAAATTTTAATGGATTCAAAGTGTTTTTAAACCGGAATTAAGTCCTGCCGATCGTATTGTGGGGAAATAACTTTTGAAATTTCGTTATGATTTGATGGTTGTGGCAAGTCTCGTTTAAAAATCAGGAACCTTAAACTTTATAAGGATGGCTCTTTTTTTGATCATACTAAATCTGTTGGTTTTTCTCAATGACTACCTATTCTTAAAGCCTGTTCTCTTAATTTTCTCTACACTAATTGTCAGAGCTTGTTAAATATCAAACGTTGCTTAGATCTATATTCTTATATCACTCGCTTCAACAGCAATATCATTTTGCTAAGAGAGACCTGGTTTGATGATAGCGTACAAGCTTCAATTTTACTGTCCCCACTATTTAGTCAGCAGCTAGATGTGACAGATCTTCCTCTATCGATCATGGTGGTTTCATTATTTTTGTCACTTCTGAACTCTCATCCTACCAGATTCCTTTTGACTCAAACGTTGATTTCATCTGTGGTACCATCATCGACCTTAAACTCAAGCAGTTTTATTACTTTGTCTCTATATTCCGCCTCATAGTAGCAGTTTTTACCTTTTGAAAACATAATTTAAGCTCTTGATTTTGCTTTCAACTTTGGATGCCCTTTCAGCCTTAGTCATTCAGTCTCTTCTGATAACCTGATAAAATATGTTTTTGATGATTCCCACCTTCCTAATATTGATTGGGCATCTCATAGCTCCCCTAATCAATTTGATGATTCCATCATTGATCACTTTCTTGATAATCAATTCGAACAGTTGATTGATTTTCCTACTCACTCTTGTGACAATACTCTGGATCTAGTTTTCTCTAATTTCGAACTTATTGTTTGTGATGTAGTTTCCAATTCGATTTCCTTCTCCCGATCATACTATTTTATGCTTCTCCCAAGAATTTGATTTACTCCAATTTGATGTTAATCTCGTCTCCAATTTTAAAGGTAACAATAGAAATTTTTCCTATTCTTCAGTTCATGAATCAGATTTTACCCTTGCCTTTGGAACATCACTTTTTTCTTTTTACTTTTCACAAGAATACGTAAAGTATTGGTACAATGAATTATTCTCCTTGATTGCACTATTTACTCCCCACAAACGGAAGAAAAATGCATTCTGTCGTCATATTTCCCTTCCCATACTGTTCACCTGTCCAATATTAGTTCCTCAAAACGACGTAAATTCCAACGCTCTTCTTTAAGCAACTATTTTTCCTTTAAATACAATAAAAGACTTTTTTCAATCCATAGAACTTGATAAATGCACTTTTTTTAACAATGTTGCTGATACATTGTCACAAGTCATACTGTCAACTCATTAGATTTTTTGACAAACCAGTCATTCCTAAGCCTATGTATTAGAAGGATGTTGTCGCCTCCAGTGATCTTCACATTGCTAACTTGTTCAACAAATATTTTGTATCCATTTTCACGCCATCTGCTTCCCATCTTCCAGAATTAGAAATACATGAAGTAGGCCAATATGATGATAATGCTATTACCATAGATGACATCATTGGTCAATTGAAGAATCTAAAAAGTGCTGGATGTGGACCTGATGACCTACCATCAAGCTTTTTATGTCGTTTTTCAGTTCCTTTGTCTCTTCTCATCCTGAATGTGTTTAATTATATTCTTAATACCGGTTGCTTCCCCAACTATTGGAAAATTTTATATATCTATCCTTTGTTAAAAAGTGGTAATAATAAGTTGGTCTCCAACTACAGACCGATTAGTCAACTTCCAAATCTCGCATTGATTCTAGAAAAGCCTATGTTTAATTATATGTGCCCAATTGTCAAGAAGACCCTTTCTAACAAACAATTTGGTTTTATAAAAAGACGTTCTACAATGACTCAATTGTTAACTTTTCTTGATCGATATTACAATGCGTTTGATTCAGGTGAACCATCTTTTACATTATATTGTTACTTCAGGAAAGCTTTTGACAAAGTGCCTCATTACTTGCTGATTAACAAACTAACATCTTACTTGTTTGATAAAAAGTTATTATTACTTCTCAGCTCTTACTTATTTGGCCTTTCTCAAGTGGTCATTGTAAACGGTAGTCACTCTGATCGGTTACCATTCACTAGTTGGGTCCCAGAAGGTTCGGTCCTTGGGCCAGTACTGTTTCTTATTTTCATCAAAGACCTCCCTGAAATTTGTTCTAAATGCTTACCATTATTGTTTGCTAATGATCTTAAAATTATAACATCTAATGTCGCTGTTTTAAACTCGGATTTCACTTTGTTACAATCTTGGTGTATTAATAATGGTATGCATTTTAATATTTTCTAAATTCCGGTTGCTTATTATCCCACCTCCGACTGATGATTATAGCCCAGTTATGCCTTATGTCACTGCCTCATCGTATGTCAAAGATCTGGGCATTAAAATATCTTCCACTTTAAAGTGGTCTATAAATATTAATAACAAATTGAAAACCTGTAACTTCACATTTAAGAAACTCAAACGTAATATCCCTTTCAATGTTACCTCAAAAAAATTTATAGATGATTGGAGTAGTTGACTCTTCACATTTAAAGAAAACGTTTTCATTGCTTCCCAAACATAAATATTAGGTAAAAAATGGATGTAAAGCTCAAGATATCGTCATAGCAATTTTAATCAACAATTTTATCGAATAGAAGGAGGTCTTCAAATCTCGATGAAAAATTTTTTAAAGAATGTTGTAGTAATCAGAGCTAAATAAAATCCTAGTCAAGACATTGTTTTGGAACTTTTCTAGCAGTTTTATGTAGCTTTTAGAGGACAACAAAACAGGGGTGGCTAAAGAACAAATAATGACTCTTCTTAATGCAAATGGGAATATTGCAAGGAACGCTTCTTTTTATCATATAAAATCTCTTCTGCGCTTTTGAGAGTAGGGATCGCATACATCAATACATGCATGCTTAGATCAAGAAAAAGTTTCAACAACTAAGCCCAAAACATGTTCAGAATAGACAAGTTGGCGAGTAGAGAATAAAATATTAGATCTAGGAGTTTAACTGATATTTGAAGAAGCAAATAAGTTTAGTCTGTTCAAAATGGAAACGAGATTGCTTTCAATGGACAATTTTTCTAAATTTAAAAGATCCTTTTGATTTAAGTCATAATTTGGCAATGTTGAGCAGCAAAGTGAAATATCATTTATGAATACTATAAATCATAAAGTAGAAAGTACCAGGTGGTTACTTGAATAGTCGAAGAGTAAATGTCATTGACATTTATTAATTGGGTTGGGTGCTATTCGTTAAGTAAGAATTTATAATTTCTGAGAGGTCCACCAATGCTAAAACCACACAAGTTGGTAAGAATTACAATATGGAGTACACGGTTAAAAGCTTTAGCGATATCAAAGATATACAGAGTAAGAAGATTATTTGTATTCTAAAGCATCATAGACATCTGTTACATAAATTAAAATCTTCTAACTAAATAAACCGTCTACTGGTCCAAACGAGCAAGTCGGGTACAGTCGGTTTGAAATTAGGAAGACGGGTCGAGTCTACATGTCATTCGAGTTAGGTATGATCGGTCCAAAAATTTCCACCGGTTTCCAAGCCTGGTCGCTACTCTCTGTCTTTTCGTATGTTGCAACTCCACCGAGCTTTAAAAGTCTATCTACAAAAAAATATTTGTTGCTGCCATTAGATTTAGAACTCATGATCTTAATAAATATATGAAGAAAATTTAAATTTTATTGAGAAAATCAGAATGTTCATAAAAATATTTATATTTGCTACTTCAGCGCTGCAAGTCAATTTAGTACATTATTTCCCACTCATATAGATATGTGAATATCTCACGACTTCAAGATTTTCAAATAGGCTTGTTTGAAAATTTTATAATCAAATTTCGAAAATATTTATATTGTAAGCTTCAACAAATTAATATGCAATAAGGTTTTAATGTTGTTTTATAAAATAAGAGAATAGCAATCTCAAATCAGCGCTGGAATTGAGTCAACTCCACCCACTTTGATCTATGGGGCGCATCAGAAAACTTTATGAATTGTTCGAGTTTTGACGAATCAAGAAGCATACAGAACTTCAAAATGCATTCAACTTATATCTGTTCTTTTATAATAAAATAAGATCAAACATAAAAATAATCATGCACACATAAAACAATTTTATAAATCAATTTAACTATGTATTGATTTTTAAGCCCGAAACTTGAAGAAAATGAATATAAAACAAAAAGTTAATGATTATTTTTCTATTATACCTAATCAACAAAACATGTTACTTATTATTTTTGCAATTAATGATGCTACATGGGGTATGAAAATAGGATGTTTTTGTAACTTAGTTACAACATGTCTTGCAAATTTTTATCAAAAATTTATATTTTATTCTAAAAAAAACTTAGGGTTAGCCTAGAAGATGGTTAGGAGCAATTTGTATTTACCTTAAAACCTTAGAAATACCAAACAATTTTTTCCCAAATTATACATATCACATTTAGGGGCTTTAGAGATCCAAACTATAAAAAATAAATTTTCTGAAACATGTATTAGTATTTTCTGATATCATTATTCAATATGTGCATTCAAATAAAATTTGATACTGATTTTCTAGTTGAACCGTCATTTTCCCAGTACATGCGAAATAGGTTGAATGTAATAATATTTTTTGATCACTTTGTTATTGGACTGATTATTAGAAATCCTTAATTGTCTAAAGAGGCTGTAGTTCCAATCTAATACATCGCAATGCAATAAGGAATTGGATTAAAAATTCAAATTCCATCGCGGTAGAAACCAAAATAATATTGGGCCCTGTAAACCAAATATGCATCAAAGGGTTAAAGCAAAAAAAAATAGTTAAACTTAGTGAAATATTTTGAAGAGATTCACTGTTGCTCAATGAGCACTTTAACTTAAGCAAGTGTTGAAAGCGAGATATCCATCCCACTCTAAGCCCATGTGTTCACTGGCGCTTATACAAATTTGATGGATACACGTTTGATTAAATCATTTCAGCAAAGTATGAGACGGGTCGGTTTGAAATTATTAGCTGTGAAACTTAGAACGGATGCAGTAACTGCATGAGTAATATGAGGCTTTCGTGTAAATCTTAGTTAGCAAGGATTTTGATCATTTTTTACATTGTATAAACGGGAGGCATTCGTTTTTCTGAATCAGAAACATAAATTTGGCCTAGTCAGGTTCATTTTCTCACCAGAGGACTCTGATCAAATTTTGTTGACTCACTTTGGGCTTTGGAGTAGACTTTTGTGTTGTAGCAGTTCTAAAGGGAATTTATGTAAATACTCTTTTTTATCAAAGTAAAATGATCCATTAGGCAGGGAGTTCTAAAACATTTCCTCATTTCTTGGAATCCATAGATCATTAGACATTATAGAAGCTATTTTACTTGGAATATTACTGATAACATATTTTATTTCATTATGTAACTGTGTTGAAGAATGTAGGCAACAAAGCCCCGAGATTTTGATTACATTTCTTTGAAGCTTAAAAAATATTTCATCAATCAGTTAATTGTGAAATGAGATTGTTTCCATAACCTATGAACTATGACGCTCTCCATTGCAATTTTGTATGAATGCACTGTTAATTTTTAGAGATACACATATTGATATTGATAACTGTTATAAATCCCATTACATAGCTATTTGTGAAGGAAGTTTTCTCCCGCTATAGTGGTGGAAATAATAGTGCCGATAAAACATTATATATTAACGATGCAGCAATTAATGTCTTTAGATAAAGGACATGTTTGGCCACCTGCAAACTATGGGGTTAATACGTTAAGCTCATTTATAAATCATCTTCTAAAATTAACTTTTTTCAGGAGATGAACACAATTTATTCTTAGTTCGTGGTAATCCTACAAGGTTTAAATCAAGCACAACATGGAGACATATTGAATATTAAATTTTCATTTTTTCTAAAAATAAATGGATTTTTTGGTTTATAGTTTCCCTTAAAAATGTTCATTTTGACTTAAAATTAAATTTTTCCAAATATTGATAATAAAATCAGCATTTAAAAATAGTTGGTAAGCCATTTTTTAAATAAAATTATCACAAATTAATCTACATCTAATGAGGTTCATTGTATAAAATATCATCGCTGTAGAGCAAAAAGAATGCCCCAATACAGTATATTGAAAATGACGTAGAAAACAGGGAAGACTATTCGTGCCCATTTGTTGATTACGTCATGATGTATTTCAAAGTGTTTGGTTGTGACGTATGTATCCTTCATTGAGCCATTGCGCAAAGCATCCATATTTTGAAACTAAAAGTATGTTGGTAAACTACGATGTAAAATATACACTAAAGATAAATATTAACAGAAGCGCTTAGAATGCAGGGACCCTTACCGGTATAATTTTACAGCTTCATTTTTAAGAAATTGCTGCAATTGCTGTGCTGACGCTTCACAATTTCATTATTTATTTCTGCGTCAATTTCATACGACATCAAATAATATCGCGATTTATTACTTTTGCTGGGATGTTGTGACGCCAGAAGTTTCTTCAAAACCTAATTCTGAAAAGCGGAAATTCCTTAGAAAAAAACCAACTGCAAATGTAAGACTAATAAATGCAGCAATAGTTAATGTATCCAGATAAATTAATCGAATAAAAATGTATTATCTCATAAAAATAATTTACTGTCAGGGCTAGCTTCTGAAAGACACCATTTATCATTTTCATATAATTTACATTATATATATATATATACGTGAATATACTTATATATACTTATATTATATTATATATTATATATACTATATATTTGAAGGCAAATATATCGATGCCTGCATTGAGAATGACCCTGTATCGTTTGGGAATTCAGAAATCTTGCATCCTTATATTCAATTTTATCAAATATTTTTGAAAATGTGAATTAATTCAATTGATCTAATTCATATTTGAATGTTTTTATGTAGGTGCATTTATATATTTGTCACATCTTTAGCTATTTAGCTGAATATTCGAAATGATGAATTTCTATTCAAATTACTTCCTAATTACACCATCAGACCGCAAAGAAAGAACAAGTACTCCACATGATGAACAAGCACTTTGTCTCTACAATATTTTTCAAATTCAATTGATCTAATTTATACTTAAAGGTTTTTTATGCATTTCTATATTTGTGAAATCTTTAGCTGAACAGAACATTCAAAGTGATAAATTTCCATTCAAATTACTTCCTAATTACGCCATCGGAACATATTGAAGGGGCAAGAACGCCTCCTAATATGCAAGCACTTTTTCTCTACATATAGCATCACAAAGGTTTGCAAAGAAGTGTTTCAAACAGCTCCAATTTCTGTAATTCGGCAAATATAAATTCTTTGGTCAATTGCTGGAAACCCGACTAATAATATCCAAGACGTCATCGGGAAGATTGACTTAAAGAGCAGTAATCAAAGGAAACTGTATCTTAGAAAAGGTTCCATTTCTTAACTGATATTGCTCATAATCAGAAGTTGTTGTTTTGGGGATAATCACCTCATGCCAAGAAATTTAGAAAACTTGGCCCTACCTCACTCTTCAAGCATGATGGATGCTGAAATCCAAAGACAGATCCTAAATTTGGCTATTTTTATCTCAGTTCAACCTTGCAATCGCCGAGCTGAACGTATTACAAGATATCGACTACTGTTTTAGCAAAGGTTGAAATGAAGGTTTAATTTTTGGCGATACTGACTCCACAGGCAGCTAGAGACGATTTGAAACTAATTCACTTGCTGTATTCTTATCCCCAACGTCAAATCCAAGTAGCTAGATTGTGTAAGAACTTAGGCAATTTGTTTTATCTTTCAGAGGAACTGATTTTTCTTAGTTTGCTGTATTCTGACTTAAATTTGGCTGCACAACCGTCAAAATTCTGAAAGCTTCAAAGGATATTGAAAGAGATGAAACACTGAAATAAGCTCAGGCTGATAGGACCAACAATAAAGCAAACTGTCTGTTGTTTTTTTAACCAGAAGCAGTAGAATATTGTTTGGGAACTGAGTGCATTTGATAGGTCTCTTGAAACCTATCCAGAAGACTGGAATGAAAGTGAAAACATCAAAAACGCTTAAACAGTTAAAGGCTCAGTAGCATCTGCTAACGAATTGTGTGTTTGATACAGTAAATGAAGCAATTTTCCTGCTCAAAAATGAAGAATGACTCGCAGCATGCCTTATATGTACTTATATCCAATCTTACACACTCATGTTTTAAAGTATGCATTATAAGTTGTTAACATCATTGTTGAAAAACTTAGAGCTATGAGAGAATTTTTTTATTGTATACATAAATAAAAATCTCAATGCAAACGATTTAAAGTTGATAATTTTAGAGAAATAGTCATATGAAAATATTGCGAGATTTTCCATCTGCCTTAGAATCATGACAAAGTGGAATGAGAAAATTGTTTATAGTTTGGTAGTACAATGTAAACTCCAAATCAAATTTTTTGTTTGATGTTCACATAATATTTCCATTGATATGTTAAGCATGAATTTGGTGTTTGAAGATACGTTTTCTCTTACAATATGTTTCACTGAGCAAAATCTTTTAGTACAGTAAGCACTGATTATGATCACACAATCTAAAAATTCAATAGTCAACTTTTTCAATTTTTTTCGAATATTTGAAAATTGAAGAATTATTTCGAAATATGCAACTGGATTCCTTCATGCTCTTAAGGCATTGAGGTTTTGTTCTGATAATTTACGCATTGGCAACATGGGTTTTGGGCAATTTTGATACCTAAACTTCTGCTTATTTCACAGGTTCGAACAAAGTGTTAAATTTGACACGCGTGGGAATTTCTGAAAATATTATTCCATTAAAAACAACAAGTAAACACATTTAAAACGATAGAAGTCAATTTTTTAAACTAATCATCATAAAAGGAATTAAACTAGTTTGCCTCTGGAAATTCTTTCCAATTTTAAACTGATTAGAAAGTTATTTTATGCAATAATTTTAATTGAGAACTTAGTATCAAATTGCTTTAAACGATTGCCCTGATTTCAAAGTCAAGAGGGCGCTCCATTGGCTTCATTAAAAGCAATAAATTTGGAATGAATCTTTAATGAATATGACTTGGTTTATTTTAAATTTACTTCTAAATCTATTTGTTTGAATTAGATGAATTTTAATGTGGAAGATTTCGCAAAGTTACATTTAACACAACAATTAATACTTTTGAACAAGAAAAATTTTGTAAAAATATAAGAAGGCAAGGCTTATAATGTAAACAGATGTAGCTTCTTGTAATGAAATTTTGGCACTGAATATAAAATATGCTTAAAATGGGCCCCCATAATGATTCAATATGGGCCGGATTTTAACTACAAGTGATAGCTGCTGCAACGAATCCTAAGGCGTAACTAGGATAATTCATTATCTTAACAGTGTACTTGAAATTAGAAGTAAGGCCATGGCTTACAAATTTCCTCTATACATTATTGAAATAGTGGATCATTGGAGTTTGACTTTTGAGGAGCTAGTATTGGTACTTGTTCCTTAAAAATCTCAAATGGATAGTGTAATGAAACAATAAAATGTAATTGAATGTAATTGCAATGTTCTATAGCTAAGTCTTATAGGTTAAAAGCATAAGTGTACATTGCATGTAGTTGGATTTATTTAAATTAATAGAATTAGAGAAGAGTGTAGAAAACAATTTATTACCAAGCTTAGAAATGAAAGCCTCTTTGCTTTAATATTGCATTTCGCTGTCACCATTCTTTATTCAGTTGTATGCTATTTACATCAATTTACTCTTCAATAATAAATGCAAACACTCAAAACAGACAGAAACAAACTTTATTGATAATATGAATTATTTAATCAAAGATATATAGATATATAGTCGTGTAGTGTTTACCATTTTTAGGTGTCACTCATCTTTACATTTAACATCGAGTTTCATATAATTTTACACAAGTTTATTATAGGCATTAAATAGATGTTTTTAGGATCCGTTTTCAATCAAAGTCCTACCTATAGTACAGTGGCGGATTTAAGGGGGGACTATGTAAATCCAATATATTTGTTAGAGGAACTGTAGAATCAGCAATCAAACATCATCCAAACATAATGGCGTGGGTTGCCTTAGTAATCATTGTTGCTAAGTTTTTGTTGTACAAAATAATTACCCATTTTATATAAAAAACTAGAAATTTTAGGCATTCACCATCTCCTTCATTTTAGTGTTGTCTTACATGGTAGAATTTTCGATCCTAAACCTAGAAAAATGCAACTTTATTCCTAAAAAAACTTTTAAAATCAGCTAAGATCATTCAATTCTGAAATTATTGATTTGCTAGAACATTTCTAGACCTCTTTTTGGATTCTCCAGTAATTTAAAATTGTAATTACTATGTTACATAATAAATTAATGCTAAAGATTGACCAACCACCAATGCAAATTAAAAGTAACTCAGTAAAACTAAAAGTCTTTGTAGAAATGTTTCCTTTTCTTGACAGATTTCAAAAACTAATACTCATGAGGAAATTATTCGCAATTATTGGTCCTGATACCAGACCCACAAGACATGGGATAGGATCAGTATGAAACTAGAACTAAATTTCCAATTTCAACCTGAGACTGAGAGAAATTTGAATTAACATTTGCTATTATATTTACTTGCTAAACTAAAGTATGTCTGTAATACTGTATCTCCCTTCAATATGATCTGTTTTGTTAATAATGCATAATTTTAGCACATTTAATTTTAGTACAGGGCCACAAATAGATGAATCTATACATAAATATAAATTAAAATAATATAGTAGAAAATCTGACTAGAACATCAGCAAAAACTTTCAAATTTTTATTATAACATTTAGAGAAATTTATGAGGATTCAAAACTTAGTCAAATTTAGAATGAAAAATATTATGGAAAAATCGAGCTTAAGAGCTTCATTACCCTCATCAGAAAATTATAGATTCGCCCCTGCTATAGTACGTCTTTGTTTTCAATCAAAGGCTCTTTATGTCTTGTAAGAAATGACCAGCAATATGATAAATTTAAAAAGTGCTACAAAAATAAGAAAAATATATTCGTATGACCTATGCTCTTCAATTTAATTGCCATTTATATAGACTTTTACAGCTTAAAAGCTGTAATACTTAAAATGAAATTTATTATTTTTATGTATGTAAATACACTTAGTTGTTGTTTGAATTTTTTGTTCAACATGCTCGTTGACCATAGTGCAATTTATAGAAAAATATTGACGAATAATACCAAGGTGTACTACAATCACAGCCTGGCAATTTGCTGTAATATGAACGAAAATGAGGGCATAAATGCACTCCGACACAAGCCGGAATTTGAATGTAGCAAGTTGGTTTAGGTGTTCAAGTCAAAGAAGGGCTATTTTAGACACCTACTTACTTTTTAAAACATTTTACCCAGTTATTCCACACAAGAGTATTTGAATGCATATATTTTTCCATAGTTATAATTTTTTTGGAATTGTGCATATGTATATGTTTGTTATGTACATCTTGGAAGAAAAACTGTGTTTTATGTTAGGGTCTCAAGAGACACCATGATAATTAGTGGAAGTTTTTGTTCAAGTAGTTAGAGGGTTAGGAACTACATTCAAAGAAAATGGGGTCATTAATGATAATTGTGCATTTAAAATGTAGAATGTAGCCTTAAAATATCACAAATATAGCTGTAAGGTTATAATTTGAGATGCAGTATTTCTAAATGTAAATTGTACTTCTTTATTTGTGAAACCCTCGAATTTGCTTGGCCAAATGTTTGTTTGTTTCAAAGCGAATGGAATTATTGTAGAGCCACAAAACGTGAAGGGATTTTGTGATATTCTTTTATTGAATACTTGGACAAAATTTAAAAAAATTCATTGCTTAAGAAACATTTTATTGCTTCTTTTCGTTTTTTGAACTGCAAAACGCTAGGCCGTAATTAAAGTAGGCCTTGGTAAGAATCAAAAGTTTAGTCGTGAACAAAAAATTTCAAATGTTAAACAGTAATAATTGCTTCAACTAATTTCTTAAAGGAATAAAAAATTCGGGGCTAAATAAAGTGAAAATAACTTAATTTATGATTTGAAATGACTAACATAAAATTTGAATAAACCAAGACATTAAATATCATATTTCGAAATATTAGCAAATATTTAATGAAACACAATTCGAGTATTGTTTGTTATAACACCAATTAAACTGTCGTGTTTTGAAGAATACAATTGTAATCAAAGACATAAGCGACCGTCAACATCAAACACAAAAACTCCTTCAATTCAATAGTTGAAAGAAAAAATTCACGAATTTGTAATTTTGATTTCATGTCAAAGAATGATATTTTTCTAAAGTTGTTTGACACCTGAGACCTTCTTACCTGAGGAAAAGTACAAAGAAACTCATTGTAGACGTATTTCCTAAGGAGCAATTTTAGTTTTTACTTTGATCGCTGTGCTTCCAATGTAGCATAATGCTCTTGATGAAAGGTAAAGAGCTTTTCCCTCATTTCAATATGAAATATATGCATTTCACACCCATTTTACTGCGCTGTGATAATATACATAGCACTACTAACATATATCATTATGTAAAACTGAATTGTCAAACAACATAGTCCCATATGTTTTGGAGTGCTCGCCACTACCACCAAGTACATTAGGTGTAGGAGTTTTTTCAATGATTTCTTCTTGTTACAAAAGACGTTGCTATGACTATGAAAATTATATTCCCTAAATTTTTTTCTCGAGCCTATACACTTTTGCAATCCGGTCATAAAAATTATGAAAGTTGTCATTATCTGATTTTAGAAAAATTGAAAGACATGATACATATTGAGAATATATGAAGTCTTGTTTCTCTTTATTGCAACAAACTTTTTGCGATTTTATAATTAAGGACCATATATGAAGCAAATTTTCATTAGGAAACTAGAGTTATGGATTATAGTTGTCATCAGAAAATAATAAATTTATGATAATTAGTTCTAACCTCATATTTCAAAACGAAGGAAGTATGATAAAAACAAGGTGGTGTCAAAATAAACGTAAATGACGCCTTAGAGTGAGAGAAAAAGAAAGCAGCAGACGATGAGAAAATAGAAAATAGCATCATCAGTAGCAATTCTTGCATTACAAATAATTGTGTTTAAATACGGAATACTAATATAGAAATCCATTTCTTCTATCGAGGAGCGAAGCTTGTACGAATGGTTTTAAAAAATTCTAATAGATTTTTAAAGAATTGCTTAAAGATGAGGTCAAAACTTTGTTTTTTTAAGAAAACACAGGACAACTTAGAGTTTTTGGAACAAAATTTGTACTACAAATGCATATTTAGCTCTTAATTTGATGGAACCACTGTGTTGTCAAGAAAATTGCCAACAATATTTCCCGGAAAGTTTGGTTTTAATTAACTAGATTTTTTTGGTAGGAAGTGAATTTCAAAATACTTACAGAATGTGGGTAATCCTGTCTGCAAATCACATCTTCAGGTGATACTATTTGAGGGTCTGTGTCAACCAACTTTTCGCTGACAGGAGTGGAGTTGACTTGGAAATCTGAAAGAGCGAATTCAAGCATTGCCATTATTACAAACACGAAAGACACCTAAATATTAAATTCATAATTTCTATTGTGGCACAGAACATGAAAATATGCTCATAGGTGAGTTCTGCGCTCGGATTCTTTCTGGACACATCTAAAGCCGACTAAGAAATAATCATTCAGATTGGGCTGTTTTATAAAAAAGTCACTTATGGCAATGGCTAGCAAATTTCTATACATGTGCAAGTAAAAAGCCTCAAGGCCTTCACTATTGTGAGTGAATTTCGCCAAAATTCGCTGGTTGTTAAAATGATTCATGTGTATGAGCTTTGCTGAGTATATGAACAGCATCCCTGTATTGGATCAGCAGCTCTTTCTAATTTGCAAAATGTCATTTTTTAGAAGCGGTTCTGCCTCATTTTCAATTCAACTTTCAAGTCTTTATCTTAGTCATGAACTACGCATAATCCCCGTCTAAGTATATATTGTTTGTATTTGTGGTACTGATTAGGATTATAATTAACATTCTTTGTTTTTCAAAGGTTTTCTGATAAAGAGGCAAACAAGATTGTTTATTTCAGTGCAATAAATTTTAGTTACCCTAACTCATTAAATTTGTGCTTTACACTAAGAAACTTTTGACTACACATTAACTATACGTTTCAAAAATTTTATGGCCGGAATATTCACTGATGACCGTCTAAAATACTGCCTCAGAAGAAAAGCACTATAATGAATACGCTCTTCAAAATTCATAATCGAAAGAAGTGTTTATGACTATGCGATTTTTGTATTAAATTTAAAGAGAAATTCTAACGTTAATTATATTACTGAAAGTTCACAATTTACGACAATGAATCGAATTATATTTTATCAGTAAATTTAGTTATCACAGAATAATGATTAAGGAAGAAAATGGTATTTCTTATAAAATAGAGAGTAAAATAACTATTTTGTAGTAGCAATGAAAATCACTTGTTAAAATAAAATGACTTTACTTTTAAACAATTATCCTTGGTAGTAATTTAAAAAACATTTTTAATTTAGTTCTATTATAAAAAGAAAGGCAATGAGTTTGAAAATGTGAGTCAGTTATTATACAATTGAGGTTGTTTCTAAGGAAGATTTATTAACATTACGTTTGAACAAATTTGCTAATAATATTATCATGCAATTGTTTTTGAATGTAATTTATATCTATGTCTAAATATATATATGTTACAGTAAGATTGGGAAATTAGGAATTTCGCAAAATCTCTAAAATTCGGTGAATTTGTGAAATTTGTACTTCACCTATCTAGCTTCTTTATGCATTTATTGGAAAAATACTAAACCTTAACTTAACTCTAACCCCAAACCCAACTCTTCAAACTTATTGTTTTATAAAGTATTTTTAGTGAAATAGCAATTTCACAAACTCAAATTCAATGAAATTTTAGGGATTTCACGAAATTGCTAATTACACAATTTTATTGTAACATATATATGTATATGTATATGTATATGTATACATATATATATATATATATATATATATATATATATATATTGAAATTTTTGAAAAAAAATATTCTTCATCTTTTTATGGGATGAGTTTTTACATATAAAAACGGAAGATGTTAGCTTCTGCAGTAAATTTCAAAAAAAGTTCACGCCTCAACCGATTATATGTATTCAAAATTCGAGGAATTGTATGAAATTAATATAAGTTTGATAAAGAACTAGCTTGACTTTTTCATTTAATGATAACAAAAGCATAATTAAGAACTGATAAATATTTTCAAATTTGATGGCATAGAAACTATTTTTTGATGAAAATTCTCATAGCTCTAGTTAGGATAATCAAGCAGTCTGGCTCAATCAGAAATGAAACTGGATCCAGAAATCGGACTCCCCCAATTGGTTTAATTCAGAAGCAAAATCACATTAATCAAACATTTGGACCTAATTCAAGCCCGATATATATATATATATATATATACATATATATATTAATGGTTTACCGGCTGCCTGGTGCCCGTATCCCACAGGGCAGGTCAGGGCAAGCCCGTAGGACAAACAAGTGGACACGGGCCGCCATTTACAATAACGGGAGGCCCTCGCAAAAAAGGCAGCCCTGAACAAACGGGCGGCCCTGTATTCATGTGGCAGTTTATTTATTTTCTACAAAATGCTTTGGTTAAGTGTCAAAATTTTGTCTCTCTCATCATCTAGATAATGATCTCATCTTGGTTAGTACCACTTAATTGAACATACAAATTTGCTGACGCGTAATTAATTGAGTGACTGATGAACAACGCCGTTACTAATTCCGTTACATGATGCCTAAATGTGGGGTCAACAACTCCTTATACCTTGAAATAAGCTAAACAACAGACATATTTGGCGTCCTCAATATACTGTTAATTCAGGGCATCAACAGGGCGGGCACTAATATATATATATATATATATATATATAT
>CABFPE010000050.1:454988-489388 GCA_900660155.1 Hofstenia miamia | reverse complement strand
TGACCGAAGGAAAAATTCTGTACACTACATTTAAAATTGCGCTAAATAGGCACTTTTTATCTAGCACAGGATACACACATCACCAAGCTATTTATCTCCTGATATATGTATATATATATATATATATATATATATATATTAAATTTTGTGAATTTTTTGCGAAGAAATACTAAGAACCTTGAATGTCATGAACAAAGTTGGATTTCTGTTATATTCTACTTCAAAAAATTTTCGCCTTAAATTTGAACAATGGAAATATGATGAAATTCCATTATTTTATTTCGAAAATATTAAACATATCTTGTATAAAATAGATTGTTTATCGCGTTTTACTTGTCATAAAATATTCTAGTTGAACGACATACGACCGCGCACTGAGACTGCAGGCTTCAAGTATAATGTAAAAAGAATCAGCGAATTTCACATTCAGCACAATTTTACACATTTGTCACCTATAATTACATTGATTGTAAATGTTTCATAAAACTATAATAGTACATTGTTAAAATTCCAACATCATATGGTTTTAGAACTTTAGGGAAGCATCACAACGAAAGGTAACAAAAATCTAAAACTCTTTAGAAACTTAAATCAAATTTAAATATAAGAACCAAACTGAAATCCTGGGTAATTCTTTTTTGTTTGTTAGTTCTGCCTCCAAATAGCAGAAATATATAACTGTATATTGACAGCGAATAATTTTCTATAATATATTATCAATGACAATTGCGGTTTCAAGTTTGCATACCTTAGGAAGAACTTAAGTCTAATATGCAAACCTTTTGGATTTATTATTAATTTCTGTTTATGAGCGTTTGAGATTTTTATTCCAGTTAAATGTAAATGTTATTTTTGAAATCGATCTTATAATTAATGTTTTTTCAGCCTCTAGACATTTAGTGTTCTTCGGATTCTAAATCAAATTAAAGAAAGAATGCAGAAGATTTAAAAAAAACGAAATAGTGTGGGATATACGTGCCATAAAAAACTAGCACTTGATTTAAAAAGCTTAAATATGAGAATAGTTCCTTTCAAAAACCAGGTGTAAATGAAATTCACAATAATCTGATAAAAAAATTTAAAAAAATAAATTTCTTCCTCTTATCACCTGATCTTTTGCCTCAAATTTTGCATTGATGAAAATTCACTATTGGCAAAAAAGAGATTGGTGGGCGAGGATGGACAACATATGAGCTGATACTAGCTGTTGACTATAGGATACCCTTCTGAAATGCATAAAATTTACAAACGTAAGTAGTACTTATGAACAATATGTTAGCTCTTAGTCAGATGGTGTAGAAGTAAGTTTGTCTACAGAATATGATTTAATGCAAGACCGATCTGGATAAAGATTATAAATGAATTGAATCCTTTTAGATGAATGACCTCAGGATTCTTTCTAATAACATTTTTAATGACATCTTTCTGAAAGTAAGCGATTTATTATCATTGGTGCAATGACTACGATCCTTAATAATGATATGATAAGATGAAAATGTTGATAATTCATGTATTTTGGAATTGCTATTTTTGAAATTGCAAAAACAGGAAACGCTATATTGGAGAGGACGAACATCAAAGATTGGATTTATTGATTTCATGGGGTGGGAGATTTTAATATTAAAAGCAATTGAGTGTCAAGGAGTAATGCTAGACAATATAAACTTATTCATTGAGAACAATAGCACATCAACCAAAGCAAAATTAGCCATATTTGTTTCGGTTTGAAAAATAATAATAATAGAATATTAGATTATAGACTAAGATATTCATATTAATTGGATCAATGGCATACATGGGCCGGGCAAGACAAATTACATTCTATCACGCAACAGTGCATGCAAATCAACCGAACATGGTGAATGCAATATAATTTATAAGCGTCTTGTTGAAAAATTTAATTTACATTTTGAAGTTCGTATGCGCTTGTAAATCCCAACTTAAGTTTTCAAATTTCAATGTATAGTTTTTATTATGTGTCTAGCATATTTAAATTTATTGAAGTAAACCGAAAACAATTCAAAAATAATGTTGTCACGAATTAGAAACTGGGCTGCAATGGACCGAATTCGCATTAATTTTATTCCGCTAGGCCAAATATGGTCAGGAATAAGGTTTCGTGAACCATACCAGGCTTGGGCCCACATTTTTTATCTCGGATTTGGATATATATATATATATATACTTAGACTTATTTTTTCGTTAGGCTAGTCTATATATATATATATATATATATATATATATATATATATATAAAGGTGGCCCTTATATTAGGTGAAAATATAAAATTTTGTTTTTTGTATGTCTGACCTTCTCAAAAGTCTCTACTTCATTGAAAACTCATTTACTCAAATTGCTCTCCATCTGTCATATTATATAGAGGTGGCGCAAAGCTGTGAAAGTTGGCCTAATAAGGCTCAATACATCACATAAGAAATAATGTGTCAATGCAATGCTCACAAACCAGAATTGCTGTTTTCTAATTTTTCTGGCTTTTCTTTACAATCTTTAAAGCATACTGCGAGTTATTCTTCATTATTGAGGAATATAATTGCTTCATTTGGTGTATCAAACACACAATTCGTTAACAACTGCTAGTGATCATATAACTGTTTGAACGATTTCAAAAAACCTATCAAATGCACTCAGCTCCCAAACAACTTTCTACTGCTTCTGGTTACGAAAAAAACAGACACTTTGCCCTTTTGTTGGTCCCATCCGCCTGAACTCATTTCAGTGTTTCATTTCTTTCAATATCCTTTGAAACTTTCAGAATTTTTACTGTTGTGCAGCTAAATTTCAGGCAGAATGCGCAAACTAAAAAAACAGTTCCTCTGAAAAATAAAACAATTGCCTAAATTCTTTCACAATCTAGTCACTTGGATTTGACTTTGTAGATAAGAATAAAGCAACTTAGTAGTTTCAAGTCGTGTCTAGCTGCCGTTGGAGCACGCAACGCCATGAATTAAACCTTAATATCAACTTTTGCTAAAACAGTTGTCGATATTCGTGATTTCAAGGTTGAACTGAGATCAAAATAGTTACATATAGGATCTGTATTTCAGCATCAATCATACTTGATGCATGATGTACGACCAAGTGTTCTAAGTTTCTTGGAAAGAGGTGATTCACCCCCCCCAAATCAACTTGTGATATTGATTTCGTTGTTGTTCTGCAGCTCACCACGATGAAATGAGCAATATCATGGGGAAATTGAACCTTTCTTAAGATACTGTTTCCTTTGATTACTGCTCTTTAAGTCAATTACAAGAATACAAGAATAGATTTTCAAACTTTCTTATTAAGTCTTGGCTAAGATTAATTTCAGCAATTGACCAAATGGCATCTATTTGCCGAATTACAGAAATTGGTGCTACTTGAAATTGTTTTTTGCAAATCTTTGTGATGCTATATGTAGAGAAAAAGTTCTTGCATATTAGGAGGCGTTCTTGCCCCTTCAATACGTTCTGATGGCGTAATTAGGAAGTAATTTGAATGGAAATTTATCACTTTGAATGTTCTGTTCAGCTAAAGATGTCACAAATATATAAATGCATAAAAAACCTTTAGGTATAAATTAGATCAATTGAATTTAAAAAATATTTGATAAAAATGAATATATGGTTGCAAAATTTTGAATTTTGAGGGAATGCAGAGTCATTCTTAATGTAGGCATCAATATGCTTGTTTTCAATTACAATTCACTCTCATTTGTATGCTAAGTGCTAATGAGATGCCTAAAAGCACTTATGTTACCTCATAATTAACTGTTTTAACAAGAATAGTATATTTCTCTAATACTGGAAAAGATTAATGAGCTTGCGCCACCTCTAAAGCTATTTCAAATAGTTCAACTTTTTACACTAATCCTTTTTTCGTGAAATGGAAGCACTTCAAAGGTTCAGAGGCAAAACTTTCGAAAATTCATAAATAAGGGCCACCAATATATATATATATATATATATATATATATTAAATTTTGTGAATTTTTTGCGAAGAAATACTAAGAACCTTGAATGTCATGAACAAAGTTGGATTTCTGTTATATTCTACTTCAAAAAATTTTCGCCTTAAATTTGAACAATGGAAATATGATGAAATTCCATTATTTTATTTCGAAAATATTAAACATATCTTGTATAAAATAGATTGTTTATCGCGTTTTACTTGTCATAAAATATTCTAGTTGAACGACATACGACCGCGCACTGAGACTGCAGGCTTCAAGTATAATGTAAAAAGAATCAGCGAATTTCACATTCAGCACAATTTTACACATTTGTCACCTATAATTACATTGATTGTAAATGTTTCATAAAACTATAATAGTACATTGTTAAAATTCCAACATCATATGGTTTTAGAACTTTAGGGAAGCATCACAACGAAAGGTAACAAAAATCTAAAACTCTTTAGAAACTTAAATCAAATTTAAATATAAGAACCAAACTGAAATCCTGGGTAATTCTTTTTTGTTTGTTAGTTCTGCCTCCAAATAGCAGAAATATATAACTGTATATTGACAGCGAATAATTTTCTATAATATATTATCAATGACAATTGCGGTTTCAAGTTTGCATACCTTAGGAAGAACTTAAGTCTAATATGCAAACCTTTTGGATTTATTATTAATTTCTGTTTATGAGCGTTTGAGATTTTTATTCCAGTTAAATGTAAATGTTATTTTTGAAATCGATCTTATAATTAATGTTTTTTCAGCCTCTAGACATTTAGTGTTCTTCGGATTCTAAATCAAATTAAAGAAAGAATGCAGAAGATTTAAAAAAAACGAAATAGTGTGGGATATACGTGCCATAAAAAACTAGCACTTGATTTAAAAAGCTTAAATATGAGAATAGTTCCTTTCAAAAACCAGGTGTAAATGAAATTCACAATAATCTGATAAAAAAATTTAAAAAAATAAATTTCTTCCTCTTATCACCTGATCTTTTGCCTCAAATTTTGCATTGATGAAAATTCACTATTGGCAAAAAAGAGATTGGTGGGCGAGGATGGACAACATATGAGCTGATACTAGCTGTTGACTATAGGATACCCTTCTGAAATGCATAAAATTTACAAACGTAAATATATATTTAAATATTTAAATTTTTTTTAGGTGGTTTAAAAGTTAGTTATGTTTTCAACATTTGGTTTAATAAAAGGGCCCATTTTGGGAAATTTTAAATGGAATGGAAAGAAGATTTACCTCGGGTTCCTTTAATTAAATTTTTTATGGCATCCTTTTAAAATAAGTTATTTAATATTATTGGGAAAGATTAGGTTCGTGGAAAAAAGGAACGAAAAAGATTAAAAAATTAAAATTTATGTTTTTTTGAATTGGTTATTTTTTTAAAATTCAAATGCGGAAGCCCTAATAATTGAGAGGAACTAAAAAAAGTCCAAAGGCTGAATTAATGATTTCATGGTGTTGGAAAAATAATAAAAGCAATTTGAAGTAAAGGATGGTAAACCAGACAATATTAGCTTATTGCAATTAGAAAAATTGGATCAAACAATAACCAAATTTGCACAAATTTTTTGTTTTCCTTTTGGAAAAAAAAAATAATTGGTAATAAGATTTAAAAAGGAATTCTTATTAATTTGAACAAAGAATAAATGGGCATGGAAAGCCAACAATAAATTTAATTAAGCCAAAATTCATTTCCAATTAACCAAACATTAAACAATTGAATTTAAAAAAGACTTGATAAAAAATTTTATTTAATATTTTTAAGGCAGGATTCACCTCTAAAACCCAACCTTAGTTTTAATTAAAATTCCATGGTTTAATTTAATTTTTTGTTCCAGTCAAATTTTGAAATTTATTTAATCTTAACCGGAAACAAATAAAAAATAAAGTTGGTTGTCACCAATTTAAAAAATTGGCTTTAACAATTGAAGGAACTTTGGAATTAATTTAATCCGCTTAACCAAATTTTGTTAGGGGTAAGGTTTTTGCCGTAAACAATACAGCCTGGGTGCCACATTTTTTAACCCCAATTTGGAAAAAAATTTAATTTTATAATTAGGTTATTTTTTTGCTTATTTAAATAATATATATATATATATATATATATATATATGGAATATAAGCATTCAATATGCAATGTTTCAATGAAAATTTGCTTCATCTTTTTATGCCCAATAATTACGATTGTGCTGATATATATTAACCCAAATTTTATTGGGAGAGGGTTGCAAAATTGCACCCCAACTAAATATCTTAAAAATCCAAATTGTGATTAGCTGAGGGCTCATGGAAATTCTTCATAGGATAAAACTTAGTCTTATCAATTTACTGAAAAATTTTGTCGATGTCTTTGCCAAAAGTTTTTATGAACTATTTGTCAGAGGGTTGTACTATCATATTTTTATACTAATTATTTTGTTAATATTCAGCTCGTGTTGTTCCCATGATTCAGTTTTTGTTATAATTTGGGTAGCACGGGGAGAATACAAATATTGTTCAGTACAATTGCATCACAGGTAAAACAATAGCACAAAATAGCATCGATTCACTTTATCTGTGTAATCCTATAAGAAATGGTATATTTTGCTGACCTCATATTGAATAATTCTGACTTCAGCAGAAAATACGCTAATGATATGCAATATCACTATGTGTATTTAATGATCTATGTTAAGAAAAGCTGCCTACTAAACTTCAAAACGATTGAATCATTATTGGGAAAACTTGGCTACATAGCTATGTTTATTTTTTTCTTGTTTAAAAAATTATTCAAATCAGTATGCAGTAATCAGTTTATCATGAGGTATTCGAGTTTTTAAATCATCTCTTTGATCTGCAGATGTATGCAATAAATAAGACATTAACAATATTCATTAAGGAACTCCCGTTCTTTTTATATTGGAATGAAATCTTGTTGCAGCTAGCCTAGACATGCAGCAATTATCTGCAAAGGATTTACAAAATTGATGATCATTGCAAATTACTGTTGTGACTTTAATTACTGTCTTACTTCAGACAGCATTTGGTGTAGACTCTAGGTGAAAAACGCTTTGAACAATCACATGGCTATTTTCAATCAACTATGTAGCTATTCCTCATCTACAAATCACTCATTAGACTTATGCCCACTGACAAACCAACTTTATCTATAAAGAATAAATAACTAGAGAAACATTACAGACATATATGCAAATCCTATAAAATACTTTACAATATCCAAAAAACGTAATTTTTCCTTTTTTAGAACATAAGGCATTTATAGCTTGATCAAATAAGCAGGTCAACTTCCCCAAAAACACAGGCTTGTCCATGAGACAGAATTTGATTCCCACCCCATGAGCATTTCTGTGGATCCCCACAACTCGAATTTTGTGTATAAATTTATAAAATGTCATATACATATATATTTCTAATGTAATAAGCAAAACAATTGCAGAAAATATTCAAGATCCCTGTCTTCTGACTAATAGCGAAATTGACAGTTGACGGGATTTTCAATCTTTCTACCCACCTTTCTTTTTATTCCATTGAAGAATCAAAATGATGTTTATTTAAGAAATTAGAATTTTGAAAACAATTTTGAGTGTTTATCTCTTACTAAAGCGGTTTGATGCAGATTTCTGAGATGGAGAAGCAGTAATAATGGCCATTATGCTCTAACATTTGAAGTGGATGTCATTAGTGATTTCCACGAAAACAAACAGATAAGTCATCATCTTTAAATTTGGAAAGTAATTAAAACACACTTTTAATAGAGTTTAGACCTACAGTATTGGCCCCACAAATACCCATGAAACCCATGGGGCGAGATTTCTGCTACGCCCGACCCCACCTCACGAAGGCCATGGCTTCTGAAAGAGGCCCAACGGACCCCCCCACTGGACAAAACTGCAGAAGCAACTTGTGATCAGATAATGAAGCAGAAGCTCCAATGTTAAATGGTATTAATATCCTATTTATATTAATACATGAAACGTTTTACAAGTATACGCATATGACCGTTTATTTGCATACAGTGGTGATCTCAGAGGGAGGCCAGATAAAAAAATGTTTGCTGCGTAATTGAAAAATGTTCGTAGACAATCTTTGATTGCATCATTTTAATTCATTATCCATATTTTAGAGGTCGTGCCTTAATCACCGCCCCCAATGCACCCGCCACTCAATTTATGTTTAAAATATTCACATAAACAATATTATAAAAGTCTTGCCAATGTAATCCCCTCTAAAATTAGATGACATAGTTGTTTTAAATAGAATAATGGCAATGCAACGTGATTCCTCTAAAGAGCAATAAAAAATTTACAAAATTGTGATCTAGATTTATGATATTTAATGGACAATTTGTTCAAATTATATATTGAAAATAATTGAGGCACCTGTCTATACATGTAGAAAAGAGACAATTCAATAAAATTCCTAAAATATGGAAACATATGGACTAAAATGACTTCCAACTTCTTAAACAATTCTAGAGATTAAAATAAGAACCTGTGCTACAGACTTGCACACACAAAATTGCTCGAAACTTCTTTTGTTCATTCGCCCATAACTTACTTGGACTTGGAATGGGAGTATACGCCTTAATTAAAAAAAAGATTTATTATGTTACAGTTTTCTGTATTCCTCCAGTATCTCCATGAGCTTCCCTTTGTCTATATCTCGATTGGCTTTCTACGTCTATCCTACTTTGGCATGTCGTTTTCTCTTACCTTATGTCTTCACCGTACAATCTATCCACATTTCCATATACTTTGAAATCCCTCTCGACACTTCTAGTATCTTTCTGTTTACTCTGTCTAGTTTTCTGAATTCATTGTAATTCCAGCTACCCATTAATGCAAAAATTATTAAAGCTGAATATATCACGTATTAATGGCTTTTAAGCAAAATAAAATTGTTAAAATTTTAAAAACTTTTAACTAACAGCGTTTTTGCTCACTAAAATTTTGACTATACCTTATAAGTTGAACAAATAAGCTTAATTTTAGTGTGTACATAGCAAAATATATTCACAAAATTATGACATTTTATTATTAATAATGCTAAGTTCAACCATGGTCATTTAATTTCAATTATTGATTTACTAATATTTCCTTCCAATAAAATAACCCAAGCACACAAACTACCGATCAATGATAAATTGGAAGTCACAAACTTTTATTACCTCTTAAGTTATTATTTAAAAGAGGAGTGGTTTTTATCTACATGACATTTCAAATTATATAATATTGATCTTCTGCCAAATTCTGATCATTTCAGAATTAATATCATCTTAAATTGAATTAAAACTGATTTTGGTTTGATTGAATTTGACTTATTTGCTTTTACAAGATGCTACCGGTTCATAGGGTATTGATGATATCATTAATAAATATGATAGAAAGAAAGATTGCTCAAAAGAAAAATTAAAGTAATGTTTTCCCAAAATAGCGATTTTCAATAAGTTATGAGTTTTGTAAAAGACTACAAAGTTTTGAAGTGTAATTAATCTTTAAAATTTTAATTTAGTAAGTCAACCACTTGACTGATGTTTCCTTTGTAAAATTAAGAACACGGCTGTAGCTACATAAATTTATTGTTAAGAATGATATATATTTTCTCTTTTAACGAAGCTCAAAACATTTCCACAGTTATTATTAAAAGATTTGAAAATTTTAAGGAACAAAGCTACCACGTGTATCCACAATTGAATTACTGGGAAATTCATCAAATTTAATATTGAGGATAGTACGGATTTAGAACGTAATTTCATGGTTTCATTTTTGTCACTATCAATGTTGCATTTACCTCGAACTAGGCACATTACCACCACGATATGTCTGTAATTGTAAAGTCGCAATTGGGGCATGTCTTAACGCTTAATATTTTTGGTTGACAGGTTTGAGTAAGGGTTGAGTGATATCGACTAAGGGGTGGAGCTAATTGATAAAAATATAATTATATCCGCATCTGGAGTTTTGTATAATATTTTATTGACTTCATTTCTTAAAAAGTTATACGTGATTATTTCTTAACCAATTCAATGATTGACATACAATATAGGTGAGAAAACTTAATTAAAATTCTAGACAGTGATGTAGAGGAATTATAGACAATCATGTATTTTAGAGAAAACTAAAATTTTTCTGAAAATTGAAATTACTTACTTTTTTTTTAAAATTAGCTAATCTATAAATGTCAATAGTTTACAAAGCGTAAAATTACTAAAAAATATTTCCATTTTCTATTTATCAACATTATGAACCTTCGAACAATTTTTAATATTTATGTTAACACTTCATGAAAAATTTTAATGTAACCTACCTAAAACTTTTGTAGCTTAAAGGTTCATACAAAATATATTTTGATAAACCAGTAGAGAATGGATTCGATCACACTAGTGTTAAAAGTGAAACTTTAAAATTATTGTGTTAATAAATTTAATGAAAACTGTTTCCTTAAATGTTCTGAACTTATCTTAAGTGACGTTTTTATAGAGATAACATTTATTTTGGCGCATCTCAGTGTAAATAACGTATATTGTGCTTCGCGTAATATGGAAGAGCCAATCGGTCGTCACAAACACTGATATGAATTTTAATGGGGATTTCGTATGTCTTTTGAACCAATTGTGGTGACCACGCCTCGTTAGGAATTTTCGGAAATGTTTTATAAATTATTATCTTATAAAGAAGTTTCACTACAATTCTAATGTCGAACTTCGTTAAGTTTTGTTTTGTTGACTAAATATTGCTAAATATTGTGTAAGTTCTCTTCGAATTTTGTTCGTAACCATAAACTAACTAATTTAAAAGAATCAAGTTTGTCTTCGTTTGTATAAGCGTGTGTAAGCATCCCATCTACATATATTGATTGACAACATTGTTTTGGAAAATACAGTTTAACCGACTTTGGAAACATTGGCTCAGTAATAGTATTGCTAAAAAAACTGCGATATCAGTTTCGATACAGCATGCGGTCGATCTCTGTATGTTAATAAGTTGGTAGCAAAATAAGTATAATTTATATTTTTCAAAATATTGCAATAAATGTCACTAAGTTTCGTAATCTTGCACAGTGCACTGATTGACAGGCATTAACAACATTTCAGAGATTGATATGGCTTGGGTTGGGCAATGCCGGGTTTTGGCAGAATCATTAGAAAAATAACTTACTATATAATTTTTGTTTAGCTTAGAGATCACTAAATTTGAAGAATTCTTGAACCATATTTTCAAATTTAGTTTAACTGTAGCGACTAGGACACTCATATATTGTAAAAAAGTGACCTGCAACGTTAGTCACTTTTGAAAAAAGGGATACCAACCTTTTTTGACTACTGGATTTTAACACGTAAATCGCAAATTTTTAACTTGAGCAAATTACCTGGGACTCCAAATGATAAAAATAAGGAGAGTTCATCAATGGTTGAAGCGGGACATTGTTATTTGATCCGATTTGCACCCCAAGTACGTTATCAAAAATCGGCCCTCAGACTTGTAGCTTTCCACCAAGCAGCACAACCCGTTTTGCAACCCAAATTTGTATTCTTTGGCCGGTAGTCGGGTAGCATTGTTTTAGCCCAATAATATTTAAAAAACTTGGAGTAGTTTATTGAATTTAAGTTGTCAAAAAATTATTAATATAAATGGAAATTATTTCAAGTATGCAGTTTGAGTTAATTTATTATTTATTTTGTACCGGCCCACAGCCCCCATAAATATTCCATACTTGCATCTCACTTTGACTACACCTTATTGAGGTATTTATATAGTGATTCTTAATTTATCCCTCAACAAATAATAACTTTCTTTTTGCAATTTATTATTTTTAGACATGATTGATTATATCAACTAAAAAGTGACAAAAAGTGACAAAAGTAATTTAATATGTGGGCACGATCGAGATTAGGGTTATAAATTCTATACTAGTTGGAAAAACTTTTCGAATTTCATTCCCGTTGCCAACACTTGATGGCTCAACGATTGAAGCAAGCTGCTTAGCAAACTGTAGATTTCCTCCACAGCAAAAAAGTTTTAAATTATGTCTGAAGCTTAAAATTTAGTAAGAGAAATTAATAAAGACTTCCCCTATTCTTCTCATAGAACAGCCATTCACCACTTAATCCAGTGTACGCTTTATAACTCAAAGACATGACATATATAGATTTTGCCGCAACAACTGTAAATTACTCGTTTGATTTGACTCAGCATGGGATCTTGAATTATTTTGTAAGACACCTTCAATGTCTATTTTTGCATTAATCTCGACAGATTGAGGTTAAGAAATTAGCTTTTTGTTTCAGAACCCAAATAAAACAAACAGGCATGTGTGAAAACCTTCTTTTGTAAAATATCACAGGGTTGTCCAAGGTTAGATATATATTTATTTTTTACATTTGATTTTAGTTCTGAAACGAAGTTTTTTAAAACCTTAAGGCATGGTGTCACAAAATATTACTAAGATAATAATAGGAACCTCCTAGCCAATTTTCATGACAAAGAACTGGTAATGTGCAATAAAATAAAGCATTTGGCTTAGATATGTTATATTTTATTGGCTTGAAGCAGAAATGGAAGTGGGGCAAATTTTTGTTAACTCATCTGCCTGCCTCACAGACTTTGTGCCTTGCCCCATTTCGACCGGCTGACATCTGTCCCTCCCATATTGCCCCACGCTTCATTTTCTCTGACCCGAAAGTGGCCCACCAAAAATTTCTGCTATAAAAACTACTTGCGATATATTATTACCCCATATTTGTTCTATTGAAATTTTCATAGCACTACACCAAACCACAACTGCCAAGATATTTTGAATCCTTTTTGTCTAGAAGATACAGAATCATTTTTTGAAATACCATCTCTACTATTACTACCAATAGGAATTTATTAACCAACGTGATGACAATGCATATTAAAAACATTAGTAATAGCAAAATATAAATTAATTTTAACTCTATAGAGCTAATATCTTATGCAATATATTTATGCAAGGTTAATTGCATAAATTCCAGTGTAATTGCAAAACCTATTGATGACAAATCAGATAAAATAGATCTTCTTGATATTATTGATTTGCATTGAATAGAATCAAATTTCACCAAGAGTTATAAATGTATGGTAATTGATTTTTCAAAATGCGACAAAATTTTATCAAGCAGACAACTTTGATGTAAGAAAATTACTTTTACAATCTCAAAAATTGGCAATTTTTGCTTGTTATCTCAACTCAATAGTGTTTATGCACCACTTTTGGCTCATGGATACCAGCTTTAGAAAATCTTGCCTTATACCCGCCCTGAACTGCCCTGCCGCACCCTGCCCCATGGGTTGACCCGTCTCATTTCCATCTCTGGCTTGAAGATTAATTTCTTAAGTGAGGCGAATCGATAAGAAAATTGATTATTATTTGTTATTTCTATGAAATCCATCGAACATAATTCGAGCAAAGAAAAAGTAACATAGCCGAACGCTAGCTTACGTCGGGTTGAACCCAGAATCCTGAGAAAAACTTTTAGTGTAGATTGGGCTACAGCAAGTATTTAGACTTTGATAAATAATGGTACACATAAGTATATTGCCCTCCACAATAAACGCGTACAAACAAATTTTAGTAAATTGTTAACATTAATTTTTATCAATATAAGTTTCAAATTCTGACGCATTATAATAATTTGATTTGAGGTATTTGAAATCAGCAATATTAAAATGATAACTGAAGGTTTTTCCATAAATTGTTGTAAATAGTTCACCACATCTGTTCTCAGGAATTTTAGCCCTTTTACAACTTGTAGCAGTATTGTATTGATCAGGGTGGGGAACGGATTAAAACTCAACCAGCGGGTCAGGTTGCGGGTTACTCTTCGACGGGTCAGCCCGGGTCAGATCGGATAGAGTAGTTGGTCATTTATAATCACTAGAGTGGAAGAATATTGACAGATTTTAGGAACAATTTAAGAAATCAAACATTTGAATATTTGAAATTCTAAAGTGTTATATTTATTTTTATAATTATTGATTTCTTGTTCTTATTGATACTTATGTATGTTAAAACATTTTGTGCGTATTATGATTGGGATATTTCCTTGATAAGGTCGGGTAGCTAATCATTGTTAGATGGGATGGTCGGTTGGCTAGTCAAAAAGTGAACAGTTTCCAACCCTGCTATTAGCACTATGCAAATACACATGTTTTAAAAGAAAAGCAAAATTTAACTCTTCAGATCTGCTCATCTTAGAAATTCCGAGCTCAATTTCACTCTTGAGCAATACTCCCATAAAATTCAATGTAACTCTATGACATTGTTATAATTTATTTACTATTATGCTTTCCGCTTTCAGAAGTGGTCCCGTTGGATCAGAATCAAGCCTTTGAAGAGTAGGAATTTATAAACTAAACTAATAACTTGTCCCACAAGGATCCAATAAACACTTTAGAAAAATATAATATATTGAGGAAATTGGAAATTTAATTCTAAGACATCAACATACATGATGCTAATGGTAAATTTCCAATACGCATAGCTAGCTTCATTAATGTTTTAAGCGAAATAATCGCTTTAGTCGTTCACTTTTACTAACATGACAAATTGTGTAGATGAATCTGTCTAGTCTCGAATTTTAGACAATAAAACTAAATAGTTACCATATTAAACACTACAATGAAGGCATTGTCAAAGTTAATGAATCATTGAAACAAATGCTGATTGGAAAATGTTACCAATAAATTTAGGACTCGTTTTAAAAAATTCCCAAATGGATTTTGTTGTTGTTAAACTTTATTAACCACCGAGAGCGATTGTAAAATTAGGGAGATGGGTTGTTCCCAATATAGATTTAACAAATATGTAATCAATGATGTATACATAACAAGACTGTGAAGAACATCCTATAATCCTTTTAAATCTTCACAATAGGGGGGGGGGAAATCAGCTTAAGAATCTTAATATTGAAGACTTATTTTTTGTTATTATAAATGGAAGTTGCAATAAAATAAAAATTTCAAATTTAAAAACTCATGATTTCGCTTCAAATCTTAGGCCCTAGGACATTTGCCTGAGTTTTCCAGAGAATTTTATAATTGAATGCATTTAAAAAATTAAACGAGCGTTGGAACATATTTAGAACAGGCCTAATTGGCCTCAAGGGGAGACTAGAAAAATGTAATTAACAAGCAGCTGTTTGATCTTGCATTTTTACAGCGATTACCTCGCGGTAGAATGTCTAGACAGATTGCATAACCTTAAAAGAATTTGAGAACACCACGATTAATCAAATAAGTCAGACCTAGCGTTTTGAAAGAAGTAAACCTCTAGCATTGCCAGCAAAAAACCATCTATATGATCTTAAAAAACATATTTTCCGCGAAAGTATGAGAAATTAAAGCTTGGTGTCTTATATATCTTATATATAAAAATTTTTTTGTCATACAGAAAATTTTTAGGTGTATTTAATATTTTAAAATTGTAAAATTTACAGTTCCTAGCAACTAATGGCTCTGGGAAATAAAAAGACTACTACTATTGTTATTAAAATTTATTCAAGGACTTTTAGTTTTTTCCAATAAAAATCTGTGTAAGACAACATAGTTAGTTTTATACTATATCTGATCATATTAATATCACAGACGTGCTAGCGATTGAATTATCAATATTTATAAATTATTAATAGAGTTTTATATTAATACATTCAGAATATCATTATTCAGACACATATATAAATACTAATTTAATTAGCATATTATGTGCGGGAAAACTTTTTATGTTGCTTAACACATCTTTGTATATTAAATTGAATATAGCAATGATATTGAAACAGATCTTTTAAATATATCTGTTAACAGATTTTAAAGTTGTATAGTTTTTTAACCTATCTGTGATTGATCACGCGTGATCTGTCACATTTTGATAAAATCGCACGTCTAGTAAATTTTCTTGTTACCAATCACGTAGTCTAACCGATTTCTCTTTCTATTATAGGGAGGAATGATGTCGTAGAGATTACATTATATTACAACATTGAATTGAAACACACAAAGACTTAGAAAATCTTGAGTGGAGCAGAAAGACGTATATTATTAGTAAATAATTTACAATTAAGCAATATGGGTGTTGCGCATTTCTTGGAAATCTGAACGAATCAATCACACTATATTAAAAAACCTAGTAGCCCGTAAAATTTAATAATATTCTAATTCAATTAAAAGCAATAAGGAAAATTCCAATGCGGCAATAATGTCGACTTAGACACTATATATACATATATACATACTAAGTCCCTATGAGTGCTCAAAGTCGACTCGAGATCCAAAAACGTAACTCGCCATTTGGAAACCTCGAAGTCAACTCTACATTAGCTTAAATAGCATCAAATTTTCTTCAATTTTTGCCTATAGTGTTGAAGAATCCATCGACTTTTCACTATTAATCTCAAATTGTAGGTCATTAAACTTGGTTTCTCTTATTTAGTTTAACATGCACTTTCATCCTATATGTATATAGGGTATTACAGTTATATATAGTTTACACTAATGAGAAAAAAGGTCTAAATGCAATTGTAACTCGACTCAAACTCGCCAGTTAAGGTTCCAACTTGCCTCGAGTCTAAAATGATAACTCGCCGGGCCTAATATATATATATATTAGGGCATCTACAGGGAAAGACAGAAAAATTTGAGTGATTGTGGTTCTAGATAATATGGCTACTGGGAGATTTGTATATTTATTAAAATTTCATTAACTTAGAACTAATACATACAAATAAAATTTTATTTCTACTGCGCATTATAAAAAATGTACTGGATACGAAATTCACAAGGTTTTTAATTGTATCACCGTATCAAGTTTTTCAATTTTGTATAATAGAAATATAGTATAAAATTTTGTAATAATGAGTTAAGAAAACATACCCATAGATATAAATCAAGGGCTGTCATATTGTTGTTTACATGTTTGGCATTTTGGTATTGACTCTGAGTGGATAAGGTAAGCATGGTTAGCACCGTGGTCACTCCCAGGCTTGCGCGGGCTGGCGTTGCTTTCTGATTTATCCAAAACACTGTCCAAGACAGCATAACTATTAGACCAGATGGAATGTATACCTGGAAAAGATATGTTGAATACTTTCGTCGCAAGTACAACTCGACCTAAATTCACAACATTTGTTTTTCCCATCAATTAAAAACATTATCATAGTATAAATTTTAATTTAAGTTTTCAAACCCAATTGTTGTGCATACATTTCAGTTTTTCGAAAATATCACAAGGACAATAATGAAATATTACAGCTTTGCATGAAATTGACGTAATTACGCATGTCCATGTTTGAAAAATGGATATAAATTTTACATTTAGCCTTGTAATAAATAACAAATTCTAATTAATAATAATGTTTAAAAATGTTTCTATCAATTATTTAATTTTGTCTAATTTAGCATATTTTTATAGTTTGCTTTTTCTTGAAGATCATGAACTAATCGATTTTAGAATGCATTATGCTAAACTCTCATATATTACAGTTATGAGCTACAACATCCTAACATGATCTGATATCATCTTATCATTTTAAAACATTACTTAGCTGTATAGGATTTTCTTAATAATCTCTGATGTTTTTTCAAAAAATTTACAAGTGCTGATAACTCCAAAATCTGAAATTACCATGGAATACAAGAATATCAAATCTTTTAATTTAAATTTGAATTGGATCGGGAAAGTGCTCTAACAGCATTCGACTTGATTTCAAATTTGACTTTTAGCTGCTTCAAAACGTATTTCAAAAGTTTAATTTTTTATTAAAATCTTTAAATTCGTTTTGTAAAATTGAATATTATTTGAATACTCTGTTTGCAACAAGGCGCTGGCAACATTCTTGATTGAAACAAAACCACGCATTCTTAGTAACATCTGATTATACAGTAATTAAAAGCCACCCCAAGATGCCACATCTAAGGACACAAATGTGATGAAACAAAAAAACAATAATGAAAAACTGACACTGCTGTTTTCTAATATCGATATATCATTAATCCTAAATAACTGAGGCATTTTTTAAATCTATGATGCAGTCTGTCTACAAAAAAGATATAGCAGTGACTAATTTGTGCTCCCGTTCGCTATATATCCAAACCTTAGGCATGGACATTTGAATGAACTGTGAAAAATGGACTATCATAAAAATAGATAAATTCCATAAAAAATTTAGATAATTCAATGAAAGCAATAGATGTGCCATTGTCTAAGAAATTCTACGCATTTCTAAAATAAGCTTGGAAAAAATTGTTTGATAATGTGGAATTTACGGTTCGTATCATTAAAGATGAAATTAGAAGCTTAGGGTTAAACTTTCAAACATGAATTATTAAATTAATATATGAAATTAAATTAGTCTTTTCAGGTTAATTCCTAAGACGAATTATTCTCGAGTCCCCAACTTACAAACAAGTTAATATAACTGAAAATAATGTTTCAACTATAGGAAAAGGATAAATTTCTTTCAATTAGGATAAGAACCACTCATATTATTTAACTTCACATTTCTTCTTTAAATTTAACAGCAATCTACGTATTTTGAATAACTTAACGATTACAATGCAAAGGGTGATAACAAATTTAGTGCTGTTCTTAATGTAATTTAGAATGTACATAGAAATTGCCTTTAAATAAAATAATATTAAAAAAACAAATATAGGTGGAGTATTGAGACAATAAGTCTAATCTGCTATTGATAGTATTAATTGAACTCACATTCATAAGTATAATAGATTATGAATGGTACTTCATTAGTTTTATTGTATTGAATTGTCAAACATGAGGTCATTGGATTTTTTGCATTTCAAGATTTAATCAATACTACAATTTAGCGATATCAGTGACGTATGCAGGAGGAGTAATGGCAAAGCTCCCTCCTCTTTAGGTTTCCAATTTTGATCTTTTCAGTTAAAAAATAATATAGTTTCTATAGGTGTTCGTCATGTAATAGAACACTCAACTTGATCAGCACTGGAATGTCCATAGCGTTCTGCGGGATTATTCAATCCCATAGGGCAGGGTTAAGAGAAAAAATATTTCAGTGAAACAGGAACAAACATGGGCCTGGAATCATACATGAAGAAACGGGCACCACCGATTTCATAATGTCATCGTAACTTTCCGATGTTGTTCGACCACATATAGTCCAGCAAATTCAAAACATCGTATTTGAAATGTTATTTGCTATTGTGCTACAAAACATGATTTAGCAAATGCAAAAATTTTGGTTACAATTGAATCATAGTTCTAGGTAGTAATTCTTAAAATCTTCTTTGAAACTTATTATTTTGGGTACATTTCAGGATGTTAGGCATAGATTTGGGCATATTGAAAAGTCAAATGGGATTTAAAGATGATATTTTACAATAATACACCTTTGGGACTGGACTTAGAAAAAAAATTCTTAAAGTTTCTTCATTAACATAATTTTAGGTACATTTCGAAGAATTTCAGAAGCAAGGTTGTTCTTTCTTAACGTAACAGGAAGAATGTTTGGCATTTTGAATAGGCTTACATTGTAGATTGCTGCTTTAGTTCATGCTTCATTCATCCACCAAAAATTCAATTTTATGAATTTATAAATTTAAAGAGCGTACATTTAAATGAAAAGTGTAGCTTACTAATGTTAACCAAACGCATTCAACACACCAATCTGAGTACGACTGTCAAAGAAGTAAACAATACATTTCAATACTCGATTGGCATCTTCATAGGCCATGGAGCTATTGTTGTCGAAACACTTATAAATACCAGCGTCTGCAGGTATTGATTACTACAATAGAAGCCAATGCGAATAAGTGCTATAAAATTTAAATAAATCAGGGAGGAAAATTTAAACTTGTTAATATATTAAGTCTAAAACACCCAACGTTGTGCAAATTTTTAATAAATATAAATCATCTGATTAATCATTTCTAAATTTTAACGTTTAAGAACGAGATCAATTTTGAATTAATTTTTTAGTTCGAATTTTTATCACCAATTATATTAAATAAAAGTCTATATCGATTCTTTTATTCAAATTTTTGTTGCGATATTAAATTGTACTTTATGATTGCTTCCTATCAATTGTATCAAATTCTATAGTTGAAATACATAACACTGTTTTCAATACTGAAAGATTTGCTTAAGATTTGACTTAAGGCCTGTCTTAGGTTACACGATTTAATCAACCCGACCAAATCGGACCTATTAAATCCTGTAGTTAAGACATAACTCCAACTTTTTACCCAATAATGTAGGTTCTGGGTCTTAACTAAATGACTTAATCGGCTGATAAAGAGGGCTGATTTAATCGTGTAGCTAAGACAGCCCGTTGTTATGATCAGTTTGTGCTCTGATATCCTCTTGATGAAACCGTTGAACTCACCTACAATTAGTCGCCAAAATTGAATTTAAGAGAAATTCCAAAATTATAGATTTTCATAACGCCAAGTGATTGCACTTTTCCTTCACGATAGATTTAATTTTCGGTGTAATTAGGCAGATGAAAAACCGTGACACAGGGGCGGTTCTTCTCCAGGTGCCTTTGAAACCACTCAAATTCAGATGAAACGGTAGAATGATTTTTTAATTTTCTCGATTATTGACGCCTCAAATTTCGTCATTTATCAATGCATTTATTAACAGGTGAGGCAAGAACGTTACGTCAATTTGCTTTGCCAAGGCATTCAGAAGAATCTTATAATACTAACATTCTCATTAACTAAATTTAGCATAATTCTGACAGAGCCCATCTCTGAGTAAATTGATGGCATTCTATTTAAGAGACACGTCTGCTATGCTTCAATAGAAGTTCATAATGAATTCAAAATGGGCCTTTCTTGTCACTTAAATCTCAAAGTTGTGATTGAGATTTAATAATCACTCGTGTGAATACGAAAGTTTGACAGACGTTTTTATTAAATTTTCAAATGTGCCAGTTGTGAGATGAGCCAAATTTGAAATTAAACAAAGTATCTGGATCCACTTAAATTGCCTTTTATGTTTGTGAAAATTATTATTTTTAATTAGCCGTTAATATGCATATCTGACAGGATAGTAATTCTTGTTGAATATGGAAGTTGACAATTTTTTGGTATCATTATATGCAATTTTCCTTTTACGTTATGCGAATCAAATTAATTATTGAACATGGACGTATGTGTTTCAAAGCAAATTAATCTTCCTCGTGGAAGACACAACACTTTTCCTAGAAGAAGTAACATCAATAATTTTCTTTACTGATTTTAGGGAAAAAACTTTTCAGAAATACTAGTACTCAAATTTGATATACATTTCTTGACTATAATAGGATTTTGTTATCTTTGTCAAACAACTCAAAATTTATTTTATTTCTTAAATTAATCCAATTCTTGTGTATCATTTTCCGTTCACTACTTGATAAATTTTTAATAAATTCTACCAAAGTTCCATCCTTTAGAAAAACCTTTGAATTATTGCAATTTAGTTTGACAAAGAGCTAATGAAAATTTCTCGTATACATAGTACATAATCACTTTCATAAGACAGTCCTTTTACTTATCCCAAAGATAACTGTGGTGTTATATACTATATTTCTAAAATCATATGATTTTATTCACAGGATCAGCACCACCTTTATATGATAGGCGTGTACTTATTTCTATTTAAATATGTCATCTCATCAAATAGAAATCCAAAAATAAATATTGAGTGACGTTATATGTGGTTTGTAACACATTCCTGGGTTATCGAATACACTATCCCATATACATCTTCCTTAACAAAATTTCAACCTCATCTTGTAGTTTGTCATGAAAATGCTTGGTGACAAATTTGTATGCTCATTGTTGCAGAAAAAATAGATTGCCAGATTAAAAATTCCAAAAACTCATTAATGGTTCTTTTACATAGCAAATGTTTTTTTTTAAAAATATATATAATATAATTGAAAACAACATTTGTTTAAATTTCTAATTATTTTTAATTCAAATGTTAAGAAAATTTATTTATTTAATTTAAGATTGATTAATTTCTAAGAAAGCCTTAACAACCAAAGTAGAACAATTTGTTCCATTTGATATACATGTATTTTGCGACAGTTTCTATTTTTCTTTGATGTAAATTTACCAATAAGCGAAATTGAAATTTAAGCTTAAATTGGACACTTGTCTAGCCAGACACGCGCTGCCCTATCTTTGAAATATGAGCTTTTGGATTTTGTAAATTATAATATTCTTTGTAGTAGAAAACAAATATAAAAGTTTAACAACTGTGTTCTTATTAAAATATCTGAAAAAGTTGAAAATCTTGGATATTTAGTTGCTTTTAAATTCTGAAAATTCTGCAAAATTTAGTATTATCGGAAACAGCAGAAATCCAAAGATGAACGCATGCAATTTCAATACTAGGTGTATATAATAAATTTATAAATTACATAATTTGCTATGCATCTTCAGCAAAGGTCAGCATTTTATTAATCTATTATCTTTGACAAACTTAGGCTTGGCTTTTTGGCCACAATTTCTCAATGTTTTATTCAATATGAAGCATCAGTCAATAGATACCATTTTTATTGAACAATGCCATGTTCAGCATAGTAATGGACAATGTCTCTACCATTGTACTCTGATTCTGAGTTTAAAAGGGCTTTAAATTTGCTTATAATATTTTTTATTACCAAGCCTTATTTCACATAATTGATAAATTTTACATTTGCAGGCTGCCGTTGCATAAGGATCTGTATTAACTCTTTCGAACTCAATGTAGAATCGCATAAGATAATTATGAATTGTACTAGTGTAAATTGAATTTGCAAAATGAATACCTATTAATAGGCAAGGCTAAATATTATATTTTCATTTGCGCAATTCTTTAATAATTCACTTTTCTTTAAATCATATCACATGGGCTTTTGAAAGCGGTACTCTTCGTCTGAATAAATAGTAATTCTTCGCATAATGACATAAAACTGACAATGGAAAATGAGAGAATCCTTGAGTTTGTGCAACATACGGCTTGCTTTGGATTTTGCAGTGTCATCAATCTCTAATTAAAGCAAAAATAAAGCGCACATGTCAGAAAATGAAAGCGTTTATTGAAATCTTTTTAGGTGGGCACTTGATTAACTTTTAAAAAAGTATAAAACTATTGTAATTAGGCACCAAAGCAGCACATTCTCTTTATTTAAGTCGTATGTTAAAGGATTCAATTAACTTTGGTGTTTGGGCCAAAACCAATATTCTTGCACTTCAATAGCGCAATTTTTAAATTTCAGAGCAGCCTTCGCCCATGTTATAGCAGAGCATATGACCCCTACTTAAAATACGGCCAGAGCAGTTGCAGTATTGAACTGAAATAAAAGGCAATGTAATCGAAAGTGTAGGCAACATAATTCTCAATGGAATCTTTGGGTTATAGCATGCGTTGGGTATACCTGTAACCCGCGCGGCTGTAGCTGCGGGTGGGTATGACTTTTGTTCTACATGAAAATATGCGGGTAGTATATTTTTAAACTATCAATTATTAGATCAGTATAATACTGTCAATAAATAAAAAAATGTATGTATGATAATGGAAAACTGTAGGTGTGGGTCGGATGCGGTTATGTATTTCAAACAATTTGTGGGTAATGGTTGGGTACAAACGCCGTGGGTTTGGGCAGGGTCAGGTGAAGAAATGTGTACACATGTCCACCCTTAACTTTAAAAAATGAACGGCTTATTAAGAAGTGATATTTAGAACTGCAGCAAATAATTTTTTTCGATTCGTTGTTGCACATCAACATAACATTTCCTGTATATTATAAAAATATTTTTTCTTGGAATATACCTTTCTTGATTTTGCAACACATTCGATATTATTTGTAAAACGATTGCAAAGTTGTAATATTGTAAATAACACAATACAGGGTGCGCACACTATTTAGAGATCGATTGATGACTTCTACTAAAACTCAATTTACTCAAAAACTATCTATCTAATTTTGATGAAATTTTAACACAAAATGGAATACATTAAAACGTGGCTATTTATTCAATGAAATCGCCATTTGCATCAATAACAGCCTCAATTCGACCTCGGCCTTCTTCAAATTCTTGAATTCCTTCTTGATCAAAACAATCAATTAGTCCTTTGTGTTGCATGGAGGTTTGTTTGTGTTTCTCTGAATGGCGTCCCATACAAAAAAGTACATTGGATTGAGGTTCGGTGAGTTTGGAGGGCAAACGTCATGTGCCACAAAATCACAAAAGTGCTGGCCTAGCCAAACTTGCGATTTTCTCGAAGTATGACAGGGTGCCAAGTTCTGCTGCCACACTTATGACTTTTCAGCAGCTAACATACGGATCTAGGGCAAAGTGTGAGTTTCTAAAACTTTTAAGTACTCTTTAGTGTTGATCTTTAAGCCCGTTGGAACGATGTACGGTGGCATGACATGACCCTTTGATGAAATCACCCTAAACACTATAACAGTGGCAGGAAACTTCGTGTACATCACTTTTGGAACGTCTTTGGGGCACACAGCCAAGCAACGATTCTTCTGGTTGTTCACCACTTGATCCTGGCAAAGGTTCTTCTCGTCAGAGAAAAACCAAAGCATGCCAGACTTAACGGATGTTTCAACTTGTTGAGAAGTTTTTGACAATGCTTTAATTGCTTCTGCTTGGACTTGAATGTCAGCAATTGGCCTTTTCTTACTTTGTAGGATCAGTATCTCAAGTCTTCTGACAAACATTTTCTTATCAAGGCCTCTGAGGTCCCAATTTCCCTGGAAATCGAGCGAATTGACTTTCCAGAATCGTTTTTGATGATGTTTTCAGCATTTTTTTTAAGAAATTGCCTCTTCTGATGCAGTCAGATCGCTTTTGGTGTCTGGATCTTTCTGCCACACCTCCAGAATCTCCCAGCTCTTTTCTGATCCTCCACTCCCACCTTTGGTTCACTTTAAGGAACTTTCCAATAGCTGCATAGTCATGCCTGGCGCAAATGGCAAACAGCACACTTTTCCTTTTCCATTCCTGAGAAAAGCTGAACTCGTCTTTTGCCTCCATTTTGCTCTAAAATTTTAAATGTGTCAGCTGACAGGAACACAAGTAAGCAGCGTGAAATTTTATGGTATGTGTGCACAGGGCAGGCATAATTTGGATCTCTAGATAGCGTGCGCACCCTGAATTTTTCAATAAAATTGCATAAGAATTTTCAATGTGTTTATATTGTTGATATTTTGCATTAATAAAACAGAATACATTTAAAAATTTAAAAAATTGTATATATATATATATATATATATATATCTTAAGGCTTGTCTTAATTACACGATTTAATCGACCCGATTTTGTTGGGAACTTGGGGGAATGCAAACTTTATCGGACCAAACAACTCAAAATTTTTGTACAAAGACTGCAAGCAATTTTTGTGCATCAATCATTCTTTTTATACATATTACAAAAGCTATTCAGTGAACTAAAATTTGAAAAATAAAAATTTGATAGTTGAAGTATTTTTTATTTGCTATTTAGGACTCAGACACCGAATACCTTTAGGGGTGATGAAACAATTTTTCCAAACTGACAGTGGAATCCTTTGATGCCGCCAAAGAAATAGATTTCATAAGAAAACGGCTGAATATATAGGTTTATTACAAGGAATTGTCTTCTTTTATGGATACATCGTCCCTATATTCTAATTTGGAAGTTTGGATTTATAGAATACATGTATTTATATTACTCTTCAAATAATTTGCATTAATGCTTTCCTGAATTTTCATTGGAAAACTATTGATTGGGAGCTAGTAATTTTCTTAATTATTTTGTACCATCATTACGCGTTTTCACTACTTTTTAAAGAAGGTAAATTATTAATTGAAGAGCTTATTGTTTATACCTCAATAATTTATTAAACGAGTGCAGTTTTCAACTTATACAAAAACTGACAGATGAAATATTCATTGCTTTCTATTAACAAAAGCGCATTTATTTATTGCTTAAATCAACACATAGAAGATTTGTAGCGATTTACGTTTTTATTCTTGATCTTACTGTAGATAAAGCAATAAGTTTAGAAGCAATTTATAAGCATAATCGACTTTAGTTTCAATTCTTCGTATTTAAAAGCCATTCTTTAGAAATAATATTTGAAATTTACACGCACTTATTCACAGTAAAGTTTGTATCAGGGCAATTGAGATCGGTAAAAATGGGTCATTTCATCCGGGGTCGACGAGGTCTAAATATAAACAATCACCAATAATGGTCAATAATTAAAACAATAATGGCATGCATATGTATATTATTTGACTAAAAGCTTAACATTTTAGGACCAACAATCAATTTGTGACTTGGGTTTAGGGCTTAGTCTATGAAAAAATGAAAAAACAGTTGTGTGGATTATTATATCAAATAATTTAGGGGCTAACATGGGAACGATGGGGACAAAACATTTAAGGGGTGAAACATCAATAGGGAAATACCTAAAAATTTCAAAGGGGCGAAACCGTTAAAGGCTAAAACACTGAAAATCGTTAATTTAGCCTGAAAAATTCAAACAAAACCAAAATTTCTTATGTGGTAATACAAAATAGAATGAAAATCGATCAAAATGCAGAGAAAATATTGTTTGCAAAAGTGGTGTTTTTGAGTGCAGAATCGGGCATAAGGTTTCTATTTTCAACATTCACTTAGCAGTTTCAAAGTTTTGAAATAAATTTCCTAGCTAGGTGATTTCTAAATATAGATTTTATAAGTATCTCTTTTCAGAAAAATAGTTCCTCCAAATGTTTGTTACCGAATTGTAGATTGTTTAAGGTTTCATCACATACGTACATGTATGTGTATCTATATGGAGAGGGCTTTTCGGAGGTATCCAGAATTGCTAATTACCTCTTTGAAATGTGAATATAATGCATTTATCTGATGTGATTTTCTCGAATTGATTTTTAATTTCCATATTTCCAGTTTGACTTTGTATAAATAATAGAAAATTAATTCAAATGTAGTGTTCGTTTGTTTTTGTGGACAATTAAGCATTTAGATAGAATCTAAGTGACCAATCGCATGACAAGCAATTGATTTTTTGTTCTGACATACGTTTCAATTGTTAACAATTAAGAATTTTCAAAAAACAAGCAAGAGAGTGGACATCCATTGTTTTATCATAATTGTTGACAAGGAATTCACACGTCAGATGCATAATTAGCCTAAAGCTTATGCAGTGCGTCCGTGAAACCTCACTTACACAATATACATGTAACGAGCACATTTTGTTTAATTTTTTTCTCAAATTAAATAAAATATACACAATATATATACAGGTTTTCGACAAATACGATGGTGCAATACTTCACGGAACAAAATAGTCCATCAGTTTCCTAATTATAGCATTTATTTTCACTAAAAATAGTATAGAGTAAAATCTTGAAAGTTGGCCATTACATGAGTACTAAGTATAATAACAAATTACTATTCAAATCAGCACGATTTTTTGTGAATAATTCCCAAGCTTTTCATGATACAAGATTTTTCTTCAACGCACGGCATCAATTAAATAATATTGGTCCATTTTATGCCATTGTCCCTTAAGTTTTTTATTGGTAAAGTCGCGCTCACGTTCACTTATGAAAATTAATAATAAATTCGAATCAACATTTCATCTCAATTATCCCTATTATTTTTTTCTTATTGAATACCTTGTTTTATTTTCAGTATTTCAGGTTTCAACTCTATAATTTACACCATCGTGATCATAGAGATAAGATGTTGGCAGTTAATCTATATTTCAGAATCAATATCAAAGTTTCCATATAGAAAATTATTTAAATTTACTGTCTCTATAATTTAAAAAATATTTATCCAAATATATTAATGTTTAGAATTTCATTGCTTAGTGAACCTTGTTCAAATCTTTAGATCAATATTTATCATGTCATCAAGTATTGAAAAACTTCCATTGGGACAAAACGAATATTTTTTGACTGTTGAAAGCTAGTTATTATTATCTATCATTATTTCTACTGTATTTGATGAACGGGCTTTTCTTTTAATATTCTTTTTTCATACAGCCTTTATGTGAGACTCACTACATGATCTGGTAGTTTTGAACATGGAATAGCACTATAAGCATATCTAGTTAACAATTAATAACAGCGTATGACTATCGAATTTTCGAAATTTTTTTCGACTATATTCTAAATTTCAAAATTTTCATAAAATTTTCAATCAACTCTCTTTTTTCAGTTCGTATTATANTTGATTTTTTGTTCTGACATACGTTTCAATTGTTAACAATTAAGAATTTTCAAAAAACAAGCAAGAGAGTGGACATCCATTGTTTTATCATAATTGTTGACAAGGAATTCACACGTCAGATGCATAATTAGCCTAAAGCTTATGCAGTGCGTCCGTGAAACCTCACTTACACAATATACATGTAACGAGCACATTTTGTTTAATTTTTTTCTCAAATTAAATAAAATATACACAATATATATACAGGTTTTCGACAAATACGATGGTGCAATACTTCACGGAACAAAATAGTCCATCAGTTTCCTAATTATAGCATTTATTTTCACTAAAAATAGTATAGAGTAAAATCTTGAAAGTTGGCCATTACATGAGTACTAAGTATAATAACAAATTACTATTCAAATCAGCACGATTTTTTGTGAATAATTCCCAAGCTTTTCATGATACAAGATTTTTCTTCAACGCACGGCATCAATTAAATAATATTGGTCCATTTTATGCCATTGTCCCTTAAGTTTTTTATTGGTAAAGTCGCGCTCACGTTCACTTATGAAAATTAATAATAAATTCGAATCAACATTTCATCTCAATTATCCCTATTATTTTTTTCTTATTGAATACCTTGTTTTATTTTCAGTATTTCAGGTTTCAACTCTATAATTTACACCATCGTGATCATAGAGATAAGATGTTGGCAGTTAATCTATATTTCAGAATCAATATCAAAGTTTCCATATAGAAAATTATTTAAATTTACTGTCTCTATAATTTAAAAAATATTTATCCAAATATATTAATGTTTAGAATTTCATTGCTTAGTGAACCTTGTTCAAATCTTTAGATCAATATTTATCATGTCATCAAGTATTGAAAAACTTCCATTGGGACAAAACGAATATTTTTTGACTGTTGAAAGCTAGTTATTATTATCTATCATTATTTCTACTGTATTTGATGAACGGGCTTTTCTTTTAATATTCTTTTTTCATACAGCCTTTATGTGAGACTCACTACATGATCTGGTAGTTTTGAACATGGAATAGCACTATAAGCATATCTAGTTAACAATTAATAACAGCGTATGACTATCGAATTTTCGAAATTTTTTTCGACTATATTCTAAATTTCAAAATTTTCATAAAATTTTCAATCAACTCTCTTTTTTCAGTTCGTATTATATGGTTGTGAATGTTGGGTACAAGTTGTAGCTGAGATACCAAGTGTTTTCGAAATTAATGCAAGACTAATACGGCTTCCAAATGAAAATGTTAATTATATGACTGCTACTTAGGAAAAATTAAAGATGAAAAATTATAATTGTCATCTACTTTCATTCTTGTCAACCTTGATAAAATTGATTTCAAGTGGGAGTCATTTTTACGTTTGATTTGAGCGATTCTCACAGGAAAAATTCGCATGCCGAAAAGTCAGATGACCGAGGGCTATGAAATATAATCAAATTGGGAAATGAAGAGTGTAACACAAAGTTTGTTTATAAAATCACCGACGTCCCAACTCTGGTATTAAAAACCTATTCAACACTTTAATGTAACTTTACGTCAGTAGCCTAGTTCTGCACAAGTTTTATTACAAATATTTTAGCAAAATCAAGATTAAATTTGTACAAAATGCATCATAAATGTTTTGGATGCTTTGCAACAAAAAGCCTTTATAATTTTCTAAAAAATAAATATATTCCAAATACATTCAATATTATTCCTTTTAGTAGTGTGACAAAAACTGGAAGGTCTTCCCGATATCTTCAGAGCTTAGGATTTCGCTTTATGCTTTTGTCTGTGTGATTGATTCCTTTTTTAATATTAATTCTTTACTAATAACAAAAATGATCGAGAACTTCTTAAAATGTATTTTATCAAGTTTCACTGGAGCTCTCATATCTCTTCAATTGAATTTTGCTATTGACATTTTAGTAACTGTTTACTTCTAAATAACTTTTAAATTGGCTTATCTAAATCTTTTTGAAATCTTCGAAGTTAATAATCTTCTAGAGGAAAATACTATGATGGCAAAATAAAATCGAATCTGAAATTTAACAGCAGAAATTCAAGATCATAATGCATTTAATTGATCGATATAAAATAAGAACTATGTCAGGAGCAGAAAACAGTGGCATAACTCCCCTTACCAGATATCATATGAAACCGTACCACGCGCTAAAATCAATTGATTTGAATTTGATTGCTCTAAATTTTACTTATACATTAGCACAGTTAATTCACTATAATAGTTACTTTTGAATTTAAGAGACATGCAATATTCGGCTTTTCAATTTTATTTGCATAATTACATTCAATAACTTATTTCCACTTGCAAAAATAGTTAAGCATCTTAATTTCCTGGAAATGAAACACGCAGTCTTCCTACAAATTACTTCGTAGATTGTCTTTGTTTAACAGGTGCAAGAAAGCATCTAATTTTTCATTCCTTTTTATTCTATCGCAATTTGAATGTCAGTTATGATTTAGCGGGAATAAACTAAAGAAACCACATTGCAGGGCGAAAATTTAAAAAATGATTAAAAAATTTTTAGAGCGAAATGATTACACTGTGCAACACGATTTGTACAACAAGAAGTTTGAGGTTTGTTTCGAGAGTAACAGATATTGCAATCACTTTTACTGATCATGGATTTTGCCCTATACGTCCTGTTTTTAGAACCGGTCATATTGGCACCGATTGACGCCCAATGTATCATAGATCGGAAAGAAAGGTACAATCCTGCAATTACGATGTATATTTGATTGCAATACCAGAAAAGTCATACTTAGTAAACCAGTGTAATCTAAGATTTGTTTTGTTTTTAAAACAGGGCATTTTGCATCGATTGATGCCCAACTGAAACACGCATATCAGCATAGAGCTCCTAGCGTGTAATTACGACTTGTTTGCAATACGATGTCACAACAGTAACCTCTAGTAAATCTGTTTATAATGAGAGTTGTCCCGGGATCTGACTAGTTAGATTAGCAACTGGTTAATTACCGATTTTATGATCATCCACTCACCTATGGCGAACAATGCCTAATTAATTAAGATTTACTTGCTAATCTAAATTAAGACTAACGACTTTTGTTTTCATTAGCAATCGCAGAACAGCACTTCACAAATAATGAGGTTCATGTTTGGGGAAATGGATGCACAGGTTACGTTCTCATTAAAGACATTTGGAAAACGTTCCAGTTGTATGGAAAAATAAAAGCAGGAAGGATGTCAATTGGACAGGGCAACTTCTTAGCCTAAACAATGGGGATAGCAAAGTAATTTGGGACAACGATTCGAAAGTACAAATGTGCTACATACATTTATTTGATGTCAACTTCCAGAACTAGATAATAACCTTGTTAAGTGGGAAAAGGAGGACTGATAAATTTTGGACGGTGTTGTAACAGACATATTTTCACTCAGGTTGCTTGATCGTCTTCCACCTTCTTTGTTGAAGATGTAATGTTGAGGCGGAGAGCTTTGTCCAATCGTTTAAACAATTTAATTTTCCTGAAAAACATCCATTGGAACTCAATGCCAATCGGCAGAATGTGTTAATAATACCAAGCGTCCGCACGTTCAGAAAAGGACAAGAAGTCGACACGATTGCTCCAATATGCTTACATGTACATGCGGAACGACAAACGCGTAACGGCAATAACATATTGCAAAAAACTTGCCATGATGTGCATCGGACGATGCCTTTGAGATGCACCATTAAATAGAATATTTATCTATATTCTTTTTTAATGCTACTTGTAATACATATTTTCTTTAAATATTTCACTTGTCTGAGTGGAACGCCTGGGGTGCAAATCAAGTTTAAGTAGTGAGATGCAAAAGGGCATTAAGCATAAGAGTATGAGTACCATAGGCACTCCTCAGGTATATAGCGAATTTTTTCACTATTTTGTTACAACGTCTTTAGCTTGATGTTAAGTCTAGCGTTTTTAGTTATTTACAAAACATATACATGTATAATTTTGAATAAAAACGAAAGTTTTCAATCAACTGGCAACGTATGGTGTCAAACATCTTTGAGTTAATTTACCAGTGAAGTTCGAGCAAAATAACTAAACAGACTTTTCGTTGTATTATTTTGTTAAAAAAACGTTTCACGGTGTTATTTTCGTCTTAGGAAGTAGACAAAAATTTGAAGTACCAATATAAATATTATATTATTGTGATTTTTCTTTTGGGCTTTGCCTTTTTAAAAAATTTAGGCATAATATTGTTTTATCTAATGAAAAGCTATGATAAATTACTATTTCTAAAATTGACATTTTCCTGAAAATGTGTCTATTAGAATCCTAAATTCATCAATTTGGATGTTATATCGAATCCAAATTGCTTTCTCAGATGTTCATTCGTTTTCAAAATATTAATTATTTTTTCATGTTTGTTGTGTTGCGCACATCAAATAAGAATTCACTGCTAACATTTAACGAATTTATATACAATAATTTTCTATTTTGACCAAAAAACCAATATGCACATATTTTTTGAATCTCCCTCGTTGTATTTAGTAATACATGTCAAAAACTGTGTGGAGCAAATAGATAACCATCAGATGCCCCCAACACAAACACCAACGACATAAATGGGAAGGGGCAAATAAAATCTCCCGTCATGCTAAATTTTTTCTGGAAAATTGGCGAATGATTAACTGAATACAAAGGTTTGACGTGAATTTATATACGTACAATCTCCTGTTTTCATAAATTAATTTCATAGTATCAGATGCCTGTATGGTCATTAATGTATGTTATTGTGCTTCTGTCATAACATTGGTAATTCATTACATGTCCAAAAGAAGATCTGTCAGTAATGAGTCCTTTCTCATTTATCTTCTTGGATAATCTCAACTCACGCATTTTATGACTATCATTGGTATTAAAGGCACTATGTTGACGAGTAACAGAGAATTCTTGATCATTGTCAGTTACAGATATACGCGTTATTACAGTAAAATACCAAATTAATCGTGATCTTAGATTAAGCAATTCATTTTAATTTACGATGGCTAACACATTCCATTTGGAAATATTGTCACATATATACAACTACACTACAGAGAAGGGCACCAATTATTCAATGGCCCTCAGTATTTGATTCTATTTAAGTCACGCTCATAAATATTCGGATACAAGTTTTCACAAGGTGTTTTTGAAAGTATTAAAGATATAATATAGATTTTTTGACCCAGAATCAATATTTAATTATAAATTTAAATTTTGGGTTATATTTTCATTAGAGGCTTAGTATTCATTCTATGCCACTGTGAAGGGGTGCCCCAAAAAATATCTCCAATAATATGAATACTATGTAAATCATAAGACAAATATATATTGGGAAATGTTTTCATATTATGGAGATAGTTGAATGCATGTACTTGAGAGAATGATGAATTCTNATATATATATATATATATATATATATATATATATCAGTGAATTGATCGCTTAATAAATTTCCGCTTATCGTCACTTGTGCTTTTTCCAGTTTCACTTATCACACTTGCACTTATGTGCTTTTGATTATAGTGCTTATGAAATGTATGTTTATTATCTTCACTTTAGCTTAGAATAGAATAGAAGAATATATACATAGACCCACATTGCGAAAAAGTCAATATAAAATTACTGATCTACTTTCAAAACATGGTTAGAAACATATAATTACATAATGTGTGAAGATTTAAACTATGCTGGTGACTAATCTAATTTATCATCAACGAATTAATCATACGGGATCTACTATATGCAATCATGGGTTGGCCCTATTCCCGAAATAATGCGTCGCCAATAAACCTTGTCATGAGCATTCCCACTAATCAATCTTAGCTGCAATATATGAGATTCAATTAAATTTGAAAATACTGATATATTTTGCAATTATTGAGATAAAAATTCCTTAATACTAGCAATTTACGATGCACAAATAAAATTTTTCTTAATGTTTATGAATATTTATTTAGCACTGTGAAAATAGTAACATGTCTAAAAGCCTTCATCTTAATAAAATTTGGAATTAACTCAATTGCTTTTTGACGTGTTCTGATTGTTCATAGGGTCACCTTTAATTTTTTGGACCCTTATCCAGCGCCATCCGCCATAGTATTTAGCGCCCGTATAGATTTTTTTCTATCCAACCCCTTGTAGATATTTTAAAATTTGTATCCACAGTTCCTATATATATATATATATATATAT
>CABFPE010000050.1:434765-453988 GCA_900660155.1 Hofstenia miamia | reverse complement strand
TATATATATATATATTGTATTTTTTAAATTGTAGTGTGACATTTAGCATTTATCGAATGCGAACGTTTCTTCTTCAAATTAGAAATGTACTAAACTTATTAATAGCAGTATAATACAGACTAATCAGTGTAATATTACTAAGATCAACTTAATACAGTGTTAATTCTTAAAAAGCAGTCATTCATTCAAATAATTCTGGATTAAGTGTGGTGTTTAAGACAACCCTGGCGACAATGTGCTCTTGAAAGTATAGATTGTGTGAATGGTAAAACAGTTCAAGTTGAAAACTTCATGAAATTTGCTAGAATTGAAACGAATTATTGTGCTTTAATGGGATTCTGATGTAATAGTAATATAAAACATATAAAGCGGTTTTTTCAGTGAGTAGCTATATACTTCACAACTCTGAATTTTTCAATCAAAGAACTTTGTAGAGTTTTGATGTTGCGCAAGCTTACTGAAGTGCACTTGCAAACTAGCACGTTTCCATTGATGCAATAAAGTAATTAATTAGATTTGGACGTTTAGAGAATATCCATTCTACTTTTCAATAGAATTTACTCTTTTCACACGGTAGTATTGTTGTTGAGAGTTTTCTATTTTATTCTAGTCGAAAATCCTTGAAACGAATGTCACTTAAATTGATTGCATCGCAAATAATCATCTAAGGCCATTTGGTGACAGAAATATTTCTAATTAAGTGTTCCTTGCAAGGTTGGGTTAATGTCGTGTGATACACTATTTTTCAGCTCAAAGTACTAGAAATTTTTTTTGTAGATTTTCTTTTCGATATTGGGATATTTTATTGCAGTGCTTGCAGTCGTTCCGTGCGGTGTTAAAAAACTTAAGATTCCATTCATATGCACTCTATTGGCCCGCATAATATGTGGTAAGCGTGGAACTCACTGTTTCTTCTATTGCGCCAGAAAATAGCTAAATCAGGAATAAGCGATAAAAATGAATTTTTCTTTAGTGATAGTTAGTATGTATAACCATATGTGTTTTGCCGCTTTGGCTGCTACTGTGGTTTGGTAATGACCGGCCGTAAGTCGTGGCTAAAGATTTGCTACTGCCTGAACCACGCTCAGCTATGGCTTCAATTTTCAAATAACGGTTCTTAGCGGCCGTAAGCTTAACTTTTCTTTACCCTGCAAATATAATTAAGCAGGGCTTAATGAGTTTTATTCAAGGTGGGTGTAAGTCATGATAAATAATGAAAAATGCGGTGAATGTTATATACATAAACATTTTACGGCCGGGAGCGGCTATAATATTTGTGGCCTTCTGCGGTCTTTGGCATCACGGCCGCAGCCGGCCGATGGTTCAAATAAAATATATAGGCGAGCTGTGGCCAGTCAATAAACACCAGCCGCACAACATTAATCACAACACTCAAACATCGCCAATAGGTAGGTACAAAAGAGACGTTTTCCGTAAATGTTAGTATTCTAATGATAATGATATCTTAAGCAGAACTCATTTTGAGTTTTTTTACGTAATGCTATGTCCATTCCTGGATTTTGAGATCTTATAATAGANGCTTTGGCTGCTACTGTGGTTTGGTAATGACCGGCCGTAAGTCGTGGCTAAAGATTTGCTACTGCCTGAACCACGCTCAGCTATGGCTTCAATTTTCAAATAACGGTTCTTAGCGGCCGTAAGCTTAACTTTTCTTTACCCTGCAAATATAATTAAGCAGGGCTTAATGAGTTTTATTCAAGGTGGGTGTAAGTCATGATAAATAATGAAAAATGCGGTGAATGTTATATACATAAACATTTTACGGCCGGGAGCGGCTATAATATTTGTGGCCTTCTGCGGTCTTTGGCATCACGGCCGCAGCCGGCCGATGGTTCAAATAAAATATATAGGCGAGCTGTGGCCAGTCAATAAACACCAGCCGCACAACATTAATCACAACACCCAAACATCGCCAATAGGTAGGTACAAAAGAGACGTTTTCCGTAAATGTTAGTATTCTAATGATAATGATATCTTAAGCAGAACTCATTTTGAGTTTTTTTACGTAATGCTATGTCCATTCCTGGATTTTGAGATCTTATAATAGAATCGTAACACTCCATTCCTATTGAGAGGATAGCAGCAAGTATATGATCATCCACTAAGTCTACTGTTCTATAACGCCTTATTTAGAAGTTAAGACTCCTAATAGAATCTCATTTGTTGTACAGAGTTTTTAAACATTCGAATTTTTTTAGTGTAAATACATATAATAATGATTATTAATGCATTTTTCCCATTTCACATCGCTTTTAAATTTTGTCTTCTTGTTGTTCGTGTACTGGACTCTACTCTAAATTTCAAATATTCACAGGCCCTTACTCTATGAAGTCATTAACAAATTTACCAGGCGTAATTTATTCACTAATTTTATTTCCAAAACGATATTTTTTCTAAAGTACATGCTATATTAAAAACGCTGTTGCCTTGAATATTTTTGTAATTCATTTGGTAGAATGGTTGTAACAGCTGGAACACTGACATCAGAACAAGAATAATTTTAAATTCCATTCCTTTATATCATAATGAAACCAAACAATTGTTTCCTGTTGAATGTCTGGGAAAGTCACAAACTTAATTTTTTTGCAAAAAGTTGAATATTATTATTATTATTATTATTATTATTATTAAATAGATTTATTACCCTAGCACAGGTTTACAAATATATTAAACAGTCAACAAAATCATTTAGAGAATGATGAACTGCAAGATTATTGGCATGAATTGCATGAGCAATCATGATAATGTGCTCATCGAATATCAATATTAAAAATGCAATTGAGATGTAGTCTGCAAAAAACTAGCAGATTTTTTGGCAGTGCCATAATCATCAAATAAATTAATGTTGCCAAGCGAGTGATCCAGTTAAAATACAAGTAAGCTGTCTTTGATTTCTTCACACGGTTTACTTGAAAAAGATTAAAAATGTAAAAAAAGTAATTCTGGGCGGTTTGGGTAATATAAAGATATATAATCAAAACCATTAAGATCCAAGCGGTTTGTTAGAAGTTTGTTTAAATAAAGCAATCATAAAATTGAAATAGTAGAAGAACTGGGAATATGTAAATAAATAAATAAACCTCCAAACCTAATAGAGGAGTAAGTGATCTATTATTGCTTGAAATTACTAATTATAAAAATCAATATCATGATAAAATATACGTTCATATTTTACGAATGATGTGAGCAGACTCTTCTAGAAATCTCGGCCAAAACTAATTACAATCAATTTTCTCACCACCTCGATTTCATAGAATAACCTAGTTTTTGAAAGGTTTATTCATTGATTTGCTGATAAATTTTGCTCGGTGTTCATAAGCAACTTAATTGCATAATAACTAATTCAGAAAAAAGAATGATTGACAAAATAGTTGGAATTAAAATTTCGAAGCAAATCTGCAAATTAATCTCGAATGAAATATACAGAAGTGTCTCTATTGCTCAATGCATTTAAACTAAATTAAATTATCATCTCCTTTTATTACTGATGCATTTATACGCAGAAATTAATGGTCTATTAACGTTCTGAATAAAATATCTGATTAAATTTATTATTCAAACTTCTCTGAAGTAGAGTTCTCATAACGAACCATTTAATATTTTGCATACATAAATTTAATATTTTTCTAACTATTTTGTTGCCAAAAGAATACAGATTAATTGTTCATTCGAAAAATACTACTGATTTGGACCTCTCGTGTGAAACATGCCTATGGAGTTATCATCCATTGGATATCACTCATTAACCTGAAATTTTATTTTCAACATACATGTAACTACTTTTGATCAATTATGCCATAAATTTTATTGAAGCAAATTGCTAAGTTCATCAAAAACTAAGTTAGTGCAAAAGTATAACATCAAAATTTGAAAAAACGCTATCATAAAAATTTTTTTTATTTTAGTGGTCTTATTATGTTGAATTTCCAAATAAATTGTAAAATTATATTATGAATTTTGGTTTCTGTAGAATTTTTATTTGCTATAAATATGGTTTTACCAAAGAGGTCAAATTTTTTAGAACTCTTTCGATTATAATAAAGTTTGTTTTATTAACATTGGCATTCATTTCGAAATCAAAGTATGTTGGAAAACATAAATTACTTCATACTTTTAATTAAGCTAGAAAAATTGATTAAGTTTGAAAAGCAATTATAATATCATAGCAAATAAATAAATTTTTAGCATTTTTTTGAAAGCACTTTAATTAACAGAAAAGTATATATTTACACAATATATATATATATATATATATATATATAATCAACTAAACTAAGTTGAAGCATTTAAATAAACAAAAACATATTATAGAATCTATATCCTTTCCAGGGTGCTTTGTGAAATTGAAGAGTATTTTGAGAAATAAATGAACATTAATTTCCGCTTTAATTTATAGTAAACTCTCAATTGTTTAGTTATCACTGGTAAATCGTTTCATTTCTCAATGGCAGAATTAATGGAAAAAATTTTCAGAAAAACTTTTAAATCCCTATTTTTGAAGTTCGTTTATATACAAAGTAGACTGTAATGAATGAGTATGTTCTCTAAAATATCCCAAAAACTGATTAGATAGAAATATAAAATATAATATGAGGCATTCGATTTGGGATGTTTTTACTTTTTAATAATAATAATAATAATAGTAGCCACTTCGTGTGCCTAACTAGTTTTGCTTGATAGAAAATTATGTAGTACTCGGAAGTATTTCTTCATCAATATTTAATAGAGAAAAACTTATGGAATTAATTTATATATGCAATATTAAATTTAATATTAAATTATGATAATATTGTAAGTTAATCATTTTAATTTCCTCATTTATTGGTGGAAATATTAATTCACATGAAAATAAATATTACTTCTCTATTATCACTTTTAATCGGATTGGTAATTACATTGAAATTCATTAAATGCTTAAAATTTACGAAGTCAAGGTTTAGTCGAATTTGACGTTAAATTCATTTTTACATTTCCGCATTACTAAAACCAAATTCAATTTAATTCGATTATCTTAAACATTTGTTCGAAATTTTACTTCTGCTGGATTTCCATCAATTCTATTCAAATTGGATTGTTGGCAAATTCCATACTAATAATAATAATTATAATAAAATTCTAAATCAATTTCAGGTCACTTGCTTCATTTTTAGCTTTCAAAAATACGGTTTTTCTAATACACTATGAGAGGAAAAATACAAAGTGAAAATTATAATTATCGTTCTTGTACAAGAGGATCCTATTTGGGAGAGAGAAGTACAATAGGAACACAATTGTAATTAATAAAAAATAATTATAGACAATATAAAATATATTTGAAATACTTTATTGCAAACTTCAAGCCACGATTAAACAAAATATGTCTGTAAAAAATGTTGACAAAAGTAAAATACTTTTTGTGCATATGTGTGCATTGAATTCTGTTATTGAACAAGGACATCAAATGTTCGATTTTGTATCTAATTGATATTTCTCAATATGAAATAACACTTTACAACATTGATTAAATTTTATTAATATTTCCTTCGAATTTAATATCATTAGCTGGTTGGTACTAAACAATAAAGGTTAATCAAAGAAATATAGAAATATAGCTACATCTGAATTTATCTGATCGGGAGTTTAATTTTATACAATTTGCAAGGAAAGATATTGATTTTTCCATATTTTTTCTTATGTAAAATTGAAGCCTCATAACCTTATATTTTACGTAACAGGTAGTGAATTACATTTTTTAATAGATGCCTCAGATTACGTTTAACATTGAATGTTAAAAACACCAATTTTAGTATTTTACTTCTTGAAATCGAATAAAAAATAATATCATAACGGTGAAAAAGCGCATTAAAAAACTATTCTGCGACTAAATTTCTTGTCAGTAGAGTTTTGCCAAATATTATTCTTTCCCAATTTCAGCATCTAAATCACAATGGAATGGCTTCCTGCCATCGGTATATTGTACATGAATTATTGACTAAACTTATTTTATATGTTTTATTAAACTGAGAGGCATTGTAAAGAATTTTTACAATATTATTTTTCATGTGATTGTATGCAAACACTTAAAAGAATTTTCAGTACCACTCTGTAATTTTTGGTAGAAAAAATTTCTTTGTCAGCATTTATTAGGCAGAAATTATTGGCAAATTGATATATCCTAGTGTGAGTTACATGTTTAAATGTGTCATTCATTATATTGCAATTATTATTACATCAGTAGTAAATATAATTTATTAGGCCATGATGGGTTCAGAACGTTTATTTATTATTTTCGGGAACATAAGAACAGCTTAGTTGATTTGTGTTGAACAATACACTTTACTACAGTATGTTGTAAATTGGTGCATATCAAACTCTTGGGTACAATCAAAAGCTGAGATTTTTTAGATATAATATTATATATATATATATATATATATATATAATCAATAAAGAAATAAATTAACTAGAGTCAAATTTGATCAATGTAGCTTGTTCTTCCACACTATCAGATGTGTGTAAGCAAGTGGAAATTACAATTTTTGAAAATTTTATAAAAAGAAAAATTTATGCATATCGCCTAAAATATGTTAGCATAATTAATTGAATTGAAATTTATAATCTTGATCATTGCCTTACAAAGTAATTCAATTAGCATTTCTGAATGTGCAAATTTGGTCCGAAAATGTTTCAGGTTGGAATTTTTTGGTCTGATTATAATTATTCCCACAACTCTTGCAATGGTAGTACAATAAGGCGGTGCAATTTAGGTGCGCCATGAGTTAATTTACTTAATAGGGTCACATGATAACAAGTTAATCTGCTCACTCTGTCAGCCTGTCACATTGAAATTTAAAGAACAATGATATCTTCACACATCTCGAGTGGAGGAAGTTACCTGTAATTTCAATTTTTCCACGTTTTTACAAGAAAACCACAAGGCTGTCTAATGTGATAACACTCTATTAAAATAAGAGTTACAATTAAGAAGAAAATATGCAACCACATATCAATTTATTTGCAACCACAGGGATAAGAGATGCAATTCAAACCAACCATTTTAAAATCAAAACAAAAAACTAAATCAGAAGAGTTTTAATACTGCAAGTTTTCTAGACATGAAAATTTGGATAGCTTTCATCATGGCGCCTGGTAAAAATGCTAAAGCAATAGTTACAGGTTGGTCCGCGTCCAACTCTGATTGTAGCTGTACTCTTAATTCTAAAATATCATATCTTAGGACCTAAACCTAACCCTATTTATATATGTATGTATGTATGTGGACACCATACACATTTTCAAGTAAAATGTGCAGTGAAATAATTATGAATGTAAAATATTCACCGATCGAATTCATGAAGATATTTCACTATATTTGATATGGACTTCTAGATTCATGTAGTCGGAGTGAATTAATCTCATAAGCATTACATTCGTTTACTGAAACTTCTCAATGAAGACCAGTATAAGACTTTGGTAAAACATATCTGGAAACCTGAACAAATAATTGAATCATTGAAAATGATACTTATTGAGCAATAGAGACACTTCTGTATATTTCACTCGAGATTAATTTGAAGATATGCTTCGAAACTTTGCAAGTGTATTCTTCCAAATAGAATAGAATTCAACATTTTCCTTCCCCATGAAAATGTTGGAGTGAATTCCTAAGTTAACAAAAAATTACATTGAGCTTAAATATTTTACCATTCTCCTTAAATCCATTACTTGCCCATAACATATGTTATATTTCACAAATTGAATTCATAACTAAAGGGCACATGCTTAGAGACTAAAGATGAAACATGAGGTGGCCTCTGCGAAGATAGCATAAGGCCATGGAAATATCATCGAGACAAATGCACAGTTTTTTTAAAGGAAACTATGTTAAAAACAAATTTTGTTACTTAATAATTGTGACTTTGCGCTATTAAATTTTTAAATTTTTGCCATGAACTTTTTTTACGCCTTCGCATTCCTTGTCAATGTTAATACACAAGCAAGCAACCATGGGAATAACAATGGATTTGGAAAATGTGTCCCACTTTAACAATTCCTTCGAAGCGTCAGCCAGTGAAAACTCATTTTTCATCTATATACACAATATATATATATATATATATATATATATATATATATATATAGCTCCAAGAGAATGAAATTCTTCTTATGTTGTTTTTTCAAATAATTTAATATAAACTATTACATTGCATTGCATGCTTGTACAACATATAAATATATTACAGATAAATAAAAAGAGTAGACATTTTTTATTCCAAGAAATCCATAACCAACTTTCGAAGCAACGGCTGCCTATATCCGCAATAACATTGGAGTAACAAGTTTCTAATGAAAGTTGAAGAGATACCCCAACCAAAAACCTTACCATCCCTTCAAATGTCCAAAACCAACCAAAATTTTTTAACAGTAAAGGCTTGCAATAGTCATATTGCTTTGCTTGAATCGACTAGGTGGATAGGTACATATTTGCCAAAAAATATTCGAAATAAATTTTCTTTCTATCGAGGTTTTACGTGTGCTTACGCCTTGTACGTTTTAATATTCTGCCTTTTATTGCTTTGAATGGTATCCATATATTTTTTTCTCATTAAAAATAAATTAATATAATTGAATTTGATTATAAATTTTGTATATAATAAATAAATTTCTGGAAAATTCATTCAGGACTTAAGCGATATGCGCTTTGACTAATTGAACGCTTTAATAGATACTTAATTTCATTAGAAATTATTAAAATCAAATTATATTTAGCCAATGATATTTTTTGCCAAATGGCTGGGTGACGAAATTTTAATGAAATATTTATCCAAGTGATTAACTTCTGCCTCCATTTGATTTATTTTTATCGTTCAAAGAAATTTTCGCTTAGCCCATTAAAACATATTGGATTAGTAAGATAATACAATTTATAAAGTTGTGTGAAAATTTATATTAATTTTTTATTTTTCGTCATTGTTTATGCAAAAGTTGTTATAAATGCCTTCTGTTATACGCTGGGATAGGGCCCGTAACGGGCACGGGCTTTTATATTACAAGCACGGGCCTGGAATACGGGCTCTGCATGAATATTTGTCGATGTTACTTGAGAATCTATATTTTTAAAAGCATTTGTTTGATGTACACTAGGTCTATTCCATATATCTATGTACATGTATATGTATTTGGTGTAATACTAACCTTCATGTAGATTTATCGTAGAAATTACAAAACAGTACATAAAATATTATACAAAAAATTCATTGCCTTCATCAATTTTAAGGAATACCATTTCACTGTCATCTGTTATTGCAATATTAATAATATAGCACTTGTGTACAACATATTTTAGCGTAAGAAGCTAACATCAGAAGATGAATTAATGTAATTTATTTATTTTTCAATGTCATACTAGCAGTGCAGTGTAATTTCAATTTCATTATTTTCATACTGTTTGGGTGCTGTCAATTATGGTTAGGGCCCGGGTTTATATGCCTTAAAATATCCGGAAACATTCGTTGTCAAATAATGCGCCGAAATTTCGGAAATGTGCTTTAAAATATGTACAAAACCTACATTAAAGGCAACAGCTATTCAATTACCAAGGTATACACATTTATACTAATAGAAACATTAAGGTTGTTTCAAGTGATCAACAGTCATGAATAATCGTGTTTAAATTTGACCCACCAAGACTAGAGGCACACTTCTGTATATAGGAACATTTAAAGGATTAAAATCAACTGCATGGGTTTTTTTCTTTATAGCTTGTGCAAATGTTCTCATGGATAGTAAATAGAGATTTCTTGTAGGACATTCTGCTTTTTCTTGTACATCTCCTCCTGTATTAGTTCTATAACATTATCAAGTATCTCAAACTCGCTGCAAAGAAATAACCGCCTTTGCAGTTGCGTTATGGCTTCAGGACGTCCAGCAAGTAAATTAGTTTTAAAATTTCCAATATTTGTGAGCCTTCAGTTTCGAGGTGTTGCAGGAACAGATACAATTCATTGAAATATTTTGTATCTGTGACATTCACGTGTAAAATACGATGGAATGTGCGATCTATCATGGAAATATATGTTAAAGAAAACTGTGTCCAAACATGCGTAAAAATTTGCTTTATACCTTAGGCATATAAATTCTAGCCCTTATTATGGCTATGATCTTTGAAGCACACGTTATCAATTATTGACAAAACTTGATTAATTTGCTCAAATCGGGACTTAATTATGATTTTATAGTTGTAAAATTATACTTTTCAGTGATTTCAACAAAAACTTTATTGTTTATTGATATAAACTTCATTGATGGCTGTGATAGTTTAAGTATGTTTCTTTTTAATAGCACAGTTGAAGGTTTTCTTATTTCATCAAGCAATTTTAGTCCAATATCATTTAGCTACGAGCATAAAGGCCATAGCATACGAGCACGGACAAGCCAAGGAGCTTTTTTTTTCATAGGTACGGACCCTACCCTAGGTTATATACAAAATATATTTTTTAAATGGCTGTAGGTAATATGTGTCAGCGTAGATTGCTCTTTTGATGACTTCCCTCAGCAATTTCCATGCAGCAATAAATTATTTTAGGCATTGGAGTTTAAGTAAATCACTTTACATTTATAAAAAGATACCTGGTCTTATGACTCTTAAATAATATTAAAGACTTCTTAAAATGGTTGCAAACCAATTAGTGTTTCACTTAGCAATAGAATGGCTGCAAGAGTAAATTTCACCTAAGCTTAAGCTGCTGCTTCTTCTATGGTTCTTGAACATAGTTTTATGGTTTTAACTCAAAATCAAATATAGATATTCAAAATCTGACAGCACCCTGAGGTAGAGGAGTGATCCTTCTGACTGCGTATGGGACGCGTCAACTGGCTTGGGAGGTCTATCTACAGATAAGAAAACCAGTTAAAGTCCGTTATTACTCCCATGGGTTTAAACTTTATGTTTACCTAAACATTAGGTATGGAGTGAATCAAAATACTTTCTAAAAATTTGGAATTTTCAAAGAAAAATTGTTAATTTTTTCATACACTTTAGACACAGCAAAAGTTTGTTACACTTTTCAGCATTACATTTAAGTACGTTCAGCAATAGATGTGTCCATGCCTTACGATTTGCAAGTTTGCTAATGAGCTTGCAAATGTGGAATTCGCTGGTTTGTTCTTTTTAAAGGATACAAGGCTGTTTAAGGCTAAATAAATCTTGATATTTTTTATGTTTCTGATATTTTTAGATGCCATGTTAGTGGTTGCAAAATTTCCAATTTATGAAACTTTTTATCAGGCTGACTTAAAGTAAACGAGAGTTCTGTTGCATCAGCAGAAATATTTGCGTTTGCCTATTGCATTTTATTGTCAGTTTCAGCAATTTGTACTTTTAGTTTAAATGATCAGATCCTACGTTAATTGGATTTGTTATAATTCAATTTTAATATGATAAAAAATAATAAAGAGAAAAGACTTATTTTTATTACTACAACCCGAATCTGATCAGAAACTGTTTGAACTGGGGTCTGAAGTTTTCTGGGCTGGATCGGGCAGTACACTTATATATGTGTACATATATACATATATATATATATATATATATATTAGCATCGCTAAGGTTCACGGAAGTCTGCTCGCCAATAGACCACGACTAAACTGTTTCTCTATTTACAATCATTGAGGTGTCTTATATACAATTTACATTAAATATATGTACAAATAACTAGTAAACACGAAAACAAGTGATCTGGCCGATATTAGTAACCAGTACCTGATGCCACAATATATAGTGATATTTGTTACAAAACATTAATATAATACCGTTTCTGTGAAATTTCAAAGCAGGACAATTAATGTTGGAAAATCCATAATCATGTAAAAGGAAATTATCACCTTGAATTTTCGGACCTTGATTTTCTTGCCTTGAAATTTACCAGAGCTATATATATATATATATATATATATATATATATATATAAAATTCGTATTCGGATCAGATTTCAATTTTTTCATCAAATTCAAATCTTAAAGCTAAAACTAGAATCCCTCTACAACACTTTGCCAATTTTACTTCATTGAAAAAAATGTTGGTAGTTATTATCAATAATTTTTGGTAAGATTGGAGACAACTGACTAAATATTATAAATCGCTAATAGTAATTTTTGTTGCCAAGTAATGGTTTCACGCTGAATAATATAATGTCTGTTTGTTCTGGCTAATTGCTCAAAGGACTCATTTGTGCCAGTTTCTTTATGACTTAGTTAACCCCAATTACGTAAAGCGGCGTTTTATATAGTTGATAATTTTTATTACAATAATATTAAAATGATTCGTAAAATATTCAATTTGGTTATTTGCTTATTCAAAGAGATTCCGACAGTCTTAATATAATGCTAATTTGAAAAACATTGAATCTTTCTACATTGCTTAAATTATTTTGGATTGGTCATTTAGGGTGATTTTTAATATTATTATATTGCATATCTAATCTAGATTGCGCTATGTCTAAAATTGTTGATATATAAAGTTTGAAAACACTTATTCTCAAAGTTTCGGTGAAAAAGAAAATACTTTGCCGAACATTTTATAATAGTATGAATTAGAATATCTGCCAAATTGAAGATTAGCAAATAGATGATGAGCGTATACGTTTATGTGGCTTTGGAAAGGCTATGCATTTCTCTTTGAAATGAATCCATTACACATGTTGAACTCACACTATCCCATATTTCCCTTTGTATTAGTGCACTCGACCTAATAAACTCAACAATTGTTTCACTCTAATGCTAGAAATATTGACGGCATAATTTATCAATGATTTTCACATTGTGTACGTTGCAGAAAATAATTTATTATTAGCTGCGGTTGATATCAATATTTTAATACAGATTTTTGCAATAATATTTTCTCATATAATCTATGAAGAATTATCAAGTGAGATCATTCTAAGTAGCTTAGCTCTACATGTATATATATATATATATATATATATAGAGAGAGAGAAAGAGAGAAAAGAAGAAAAGGAGAGAGGTTTTGAAAATCTTGCAAAATAATGAAAATTAAACTTATTATAATATATTCAATAACAATATTTAATGGAAGAAACAAATAGGAAGTTGATTAAGATGAAAGAAAGAATGAAAGTGTTGAACATTGAATTGAATTCGTCGAATTTTAAATATCATTATGCAGCAAAGACCATCTTAAATAATTAAGATCTCATTCCTAGGAAATTCTCAAATTTAATAGTACTAATGAGACGATTGCAATAAATCATGCATCGGAGAAACTAAGAGACATCTGGGAACGAAGATGAAAAGGCCGTACAGAACTTCAAAATTCATAGAGATTTTTGTAAAATTATCAAACCAAAGATCAGAGTTTTAAGATCCTATTAAGAAATAAGAAACAAAAAATCGGCGAGAGATATTTATTCAAGTGTCCAACAAAGAAAATGTATTAAGTACAAATTCTATGTTTATAGTTCATGCAGTAGGCCTGAATTTTTAAGGTTATTTCATTCTAAGCGTTTATTTATTTCCGTTGTAATACTGATTATTATGATTAACACTCGAAGCCGGGCTAATATATATATATATATATATTTATTTATTTATATGTTTATATATATATACCCTAAAATGGCATATAACTATAAATTATTCCTCAACACATCGCCTTTGTTCAAGTCAACTGTCAAACATTAGCTATGTGAATGAACCCAGATGAAATCAATGCTTTTGTTTCATTTAACGCCTGTCAAAATAAGTTAGTAAAAGATAAAATGTTACGCATTATAGTTTTCTGATATCTGATAAAAACATTGTCTAACTATCAGTTATATTTCTTACCTACTTTCAAGTACGTTTAATTTTAAGGAGGTGCCCAGTTAATGACATTGGGAAGTAACCGTAAAACTATTTACTAGATTTTGTATAAAACTTAAATAGTTTTAATTATATATAGCTTCCCACTTTGTAACATAAACAGTTTTTCAGGTACAGTTAGACCAGTGTTTCCCAACCTAGGGTCCGTAGAGAATTTTTGTAGAGTCCGCAACAGACAGTGAAAAAATTGAATTTTAAGATAAAAATGAACAATATATAAATAATATAATCCAACAGTAATCGCTGCTTGCATTTATTTCGTGCACATTCTCCTTGTCTACTTCCATTAATTCATTAATAATCCTTTCTGTTTTTTCACTACCAACTGATAATATAAAAATTCAAGAAGAATTCATTGATCTACAAAATGATGAGAATGCAAAAATCATTTTTGATGAAAAATCCCACAGTGATTTTTGGATAAGCATGTTGCAATTCTATCCCAAAGTGTCCACATTAACCATGAAATTGTTAATACCATTTGTCACAACTTTTGAATGTGAATCTGCTTTCTCTTCGTTAGTAGTCATCAAAACAAAAGCCAGAAACCAACTCAATGTTCAGGACAATATGCGTATTGCATTATCAAAGACTGTACCAGACATTGCAGGTCTTCTAATTAAACAATTGCAACCTTCTCATTAATCTTTTTGATGTACTATATAGCAATATTTGAAATTTATCTTTTATTGAAATATACATGTATTTTTAAGGGTCCGCGACTTATATAAAATTTTTAGTTGGTCAATCAACCCAATTTCTCTATAAAAGTTTGAGAAACACTGAGTTAGACAGTTTCCTCTAGTAGAAAATCATGCGCTTTACATAAATATTCCCTAAAATTCAATGGTTTCCTTTAACAGGATATATTAGAAAAATGAATAATTTTGATTTCATTTTATGAACATTAATACAATTACTGTTCAAATGGAAAAGTCTACAATATTCAGAAACCAACTGAACATACAATTGAAAATACCATATTAATTTAGTAATCCAAACAGACTTTGAAGACCATTGATTAATATATCATAGTTCCTATAATTCGATACATTATTTATTTGAAGATGTTTCTGCAATATAATGTTTAGGTGTGATTGTGTTCCACATAAGTGCAAACCTTTTATGTGTATGCAACTGTAACAGCTGGATTGGTCATTGGTTTTTCATTTATTATTTAGAAGGGTTTCTTTTTGCGAAATGGATACAAGAACTCATTTCCGTAGATTCATCTGCTTTTTATGAACAAATAATACACACATACTGCACTTTAATTATTTTGTTCTCTTGACCTTTGATGTTAGAATTTGAATAAAGAACATTTTTCAATGCAGGTTTTTATAATTCAAACACAGTTTACATGAAAGGCAACTATAAATGATTACAAGACAAAAGACTTATATATAGATGACATTTGATATTAATTAATTTTTCTGAAAGCTTAGCCATCCAGCATCTGAACAACAATAGGTATAACAATAGAATGACAAAAGTCAGACTAATCCAAATTTGATACATATTGATATGATCCTTAGAAAAATACTTCTCAAGCATTCCCCAAATATTGCCTTCGGCATATGCCGTTAATAGAATTAAGGATAAGCTTAAAATTGAAAAGAACCACTTAGAATGTCCTCAAAACCTGCCTGAGTTAAACCACTTAAGCCCGTGTTTGTATGAAAACTAACTTCAATTTAAAAAATATATAAAATAATATTTCTAAAATACTTAGATGTAATACATGTAATACATCTTTTTTCGAGTTTATGCATATCTTGACCTTAAACAGCCTAAGAAATTTTGAAAAACCATGGTCCTGGAAAAAAAATTTTAAATGTGCATAACTCTAAAACTAATTAAGATATCCACAATTTTAAAGTACTATTGGATAGAGGAGTGCTTCATTTTGTTCTTAAATTGCTCTTAGTCGTGGTTCCATTGAGGCGTGATATTGAGCGAAAACTCTTTCGCATTACCGACCTCTGATCTTGTTTGAGAGGTGTATCTACATAAAAATGTCAAAATTTGTTGTTGATCTCACGGGCCTAAAACTTTATATTTACCTGACATTAGATATGGATAGAATTTTCATATTTTGAAAAAATTGGAATTTTCAAAGATATATTTTTAATCTTTCGACAGAAATACAAGTTGATGCAAATTTCCAACTACATTCAAAAACGTTCACCAATAGCAGTGTCCATGCCTCGCAATTTCCAAATTTGTTAATGGGTTTACAGAAAATTCTTTGTAAATGTGACTAAACAGTTTGTCCTTTTAAAAGAACACCAGACTGTTTAAGATTAAGATATTTTTTGAGCAGTTTTTGATGAAATTTTTAATTAATTAAATTAATAAATCTACAAGAATTTATGAGTAACTATTACTTCTTTAGACTAAACTAAAAACTCCTTGTAGTCCAAATGTACAGCTTTTCCCATTTGACGTCACTAAATGCACTTTGGTAGTAACGTCGTTTTCATACTCCGAATTAGAACTAGTCTATAAGTGGATGAATACACATGGGGAAGAAGTATTTGTGGATCGAAAGAACAACCGTGCTGAACAGATGGGGTTCTTCTTCGAGAAGTACGATGCCACTGTTCATCAATTGACATATGCAGACAAAAATTATTCTTCCTTAAAAGTAAGCTACATCCCATGCTTTATATCATATTTTTAACATTTGCCCAAAAATATTAATTTAACAGGATTTGAAAAATCGCATAAATGTATCAATTTTATCTTCGACTATATTCAAGAAACAAGACTATTAATCTCATATGGTAACTCCTGTGGTTATTGATTCAAGCGTTAAAAATTTCAAACTTTACCTAAGCACTTTCCAACACCAATGATATTTTATCTAAAATACGCAAACTTCAATGAATCTATTTTAGCGAGCGAGTCCCAAAGTCTTCTTTTAGATAAAGTAGCAAAAATTCAATAACCTTCAACTAGCTATCTTAAGACATTTTCTTTGAGTTAGTTTCAAAGGGCCTTATTAAATATATGAATACAAATATATATATATATATATATATATTATATTTATATTTATTCTAAGACTAAGTAATTATCATTAAAGTTAAGCTTATCAGATTTTATCAAATTTTGCTCTCTTCAAAGTATGCTATTTGGGAAAAAGATACTCGATGAAAATATAGAATAGTTGCATACATGGATACATTACTCTTTTTTTATAAAATTACTAATGTTTATTATCATAATTTTATATTTTGCATATAAACACATGCTCATAAAAGAAAGTCCAAGGTTGTAATTTTTATAGTTTAAAATGCATGTAATCAACTGATCACAAATATTTTGCATAGGAAATCAGGCATGAATAAAAGTTGCCATGTTTTGAATACTTATATATTTAGGGTATTGATATAAATCAATTGAAATTTTTCAACATATTATTTGAAATAATAATAATAATAATAATAATAATAATAATAATAATAATAATAATAATGCAAATTTATTGCTGAAGGTTACTAGTACAAAACTATAAACTACAAGCTATATAAAAAATAATAATAAATTATATATAATATAAAAGTGTGTATGTGTGTGTTAGGATTTTTTAGTACTGTAAAAAATTTCCGAATGAGTGTAATATGTTATTGCTGTTGGAATTATTGTCTGTTAAAAGGGAATGTTCGCGATTTATTCTGAATTTCTTGTTATTTTTTTCGATTTGAATTTCATGATCTAAGTTATTCCATATCTTAGTTGCTGTGTGGTGAAAGCTATTGTAATGTTTATCTAAGTATAAGATATAATCGGATGCATTGTTATGTTTTTGCGCGAAATTGAGTGTTTTAAGGAATCAATTGAAAGTTTTAGACAAAACGATGCGATATTTTGAACTTATACTTGTAAAAAGAAATGAACAGTGTTGAAAGTGCGATAAGCAGAGTGCATTTATTAATTGTTTGTCAGTATGTATTTAATATATTTCGAAGATGATAACGATATCTAACTTCAGAAGCCATTTTTTTAATTTAGTCATTAAGAATTGTTCGAAATTTAAATCATTGTCAATTTGAACATTTAAATAGTTAATAGACTCGCTTTGCTTTATTGGTACATGATTTATATTAAGTTCAATGTTTTTTGTGAGATTTTTGTATATCTTAAGAGAGAATATTATAAATTGTGTTTTTTTTCAGTATTTGCTTTTTATTGAATATTTGATAAATAATTGGTTAAATTTTCGATGTCATTTTGGAGATTGTTAGTTGCATTAAAGGCATTTATATCAGTACTTATAAGACAGGTATAATTGTCAATATATATATATATATATATATATATAGTCCCGGGCAATGATTTAGCATAATGTGAAAAAAACGAAAACATACACATTACACACATCACTAAGAATGCATAATCACACTTTGTACGCATGATTACGACACTCTGCACCAATCAAATTGCAGTGTCTATATTTTGTTGTTATATAACTACTATACTATATATATTAGTCATTTTACTTATAAGTCAGAAATGGTGAAAAATCGCAACATATCAACGGAAAAGGTAGCACAGATGTTTGTTCTACGTGATGAAAACAAAAAGCTATTGGCCAGCGGCTAGGTGTCAACCAGTTTGTGGTACACCGCTGCTTGAAAAGATACAACGAAACTGGTCATGTGCTGCAAGAAAAACACAATGAAAGTCTCGTTGTACGACACCACGTACTGACGTCTTGATTAGGCGTCTTAGTGTTGCCACTCCAACAACTACCTCCCCTGTAATCAAGGCGCAGCTATCCAATGATGTCATACTGAGAACAATTCAACGCCGCTTGCAAGTTGATTTTGGCCTCCGTGCATGTCACCCTGCAAGAGCGCCAAGGCTTAGCGCAAAGAATGTTCTTGACAGATTATTATTTATTTTGCAATAAATATCGAGCATGGATAGCATAATACTGGAGTAATTGCATGTTTTCTGATGAGTCGACATTCAAACAATTCACCAATTATGACATCACGAAATGTCGTGCCATCAGTGAAGCAATCACCATCCTGTATGATATGGGGTGACATTACTGCCATGGGAAGGGCCGGCTTATGGGTTGTTCCTCCTAACACGACAGTGAAAGCTGAGTCTTACTTGGAGTTATTACAGGAGAAACTCCCTCTGTGGATGCCGCAAATGCATGCCACTATTTTTCAGCACGATGGAGCTCCTACACACAACTCTAAGATGGTCATGCAGTAGTTGAAGCCTTGGTTAGAAGCAAATGGCTAAACCTTCCTTACTGATTGGCTCGGTAATTCCCCTGATTTAAATGTAATAGAGAATGCCTGTATATATATATATATATATAT
>CABFPE010000050.1:415457-433765 GCA_900660155.1 Hofstenia miamia | reverse complement strand
TATATATATATATATACATGTATATATATAGCAGGCTGCCTAATTAAAAAATTTTTTAAAAATAGCAACGAATAAAATGCTTCAAGTATTAGTATATAATCTTGACACTTTTTAAAATACTTGAATAGCAGCAAAGAAAATTTCTTCATTCTTATGTATGGGTGAGTAGAGTAAGAAACCTTTTTGGCCAAAGGCAATTTCTTACAATATATATTATACATTTTCATAATGTTTATCATTGTTTATCTGAATTGCGATAACTTCTAGTTATTGATTACTGTTCTTAAACAGTACCATATGATGTATTTTAATAAATTCTGCTCACCTTACGTAGTTAAATTTGAATGCTGATCAGTGCAAATCTCATGTGAGATCTCGATTAAAAATACTGACAGATAAACACTCTGGAGACATTTTGTCGATAAATCCGTCAAATATGATGGGGAAAGGTTTTATTTAGTTCACTAAGTCTTTTACAACGTCATAATTGCAGGTATCAAGTGCAATTGAATAATAAACCGTAAAATTTCTTCCTCAGATCTCTCCACGCAAAGATAAATTTATTTGATTTCTGTAATAAATTCAGATTTCTATTAGTCATGGATTTCCTGCAATTATTATATTTCATAACTTTTTCATACCGATACAGTAAAGATCATGCCTAAGAAACACAATAAAAATTACATGGCAACTCCAAGTATTTCTCAATTACAACAGGTGAAGAATTTCAACTTGTGAAGAATTGCAAATATTGATTGGAAGGGGAAATGTTAATAGGAAATGTTGAAAAATAAAAAATTTCATTCTCAAGAAATTTCAAAATCATAATATCAGTACTAAGCACTGTAAATGCAAAATTTGATGCACATGTGTATGTACAATAATGTAAGATACAGAATCAATGAGAAGATATTTTCAAAAATATAGTCTTGTAAATATCGTCGGTATTTAATAGCAGTATGCAATAAGATTCAGCTGCTTTTAATGTCAAATGATGTTGTTGAATTTTACATAAGACAACATAATTAATTTTATCATCATCACAAATCTTTAAGTGATTTAATATTTTGGTAGATATTTTATGTTCTGAAGGTCGTCTGCGAAACTATGACTAAACTTATGCAGGATAAACTCCGAAATTGTGAATGTAAACCATATACTGATGAGTTTCTATCAATGTTCCCATTTGAAACGAAGATTTTCATTAGCATGCATCAATAAACTAACCTAGGGCCTCACCTATATTAAAATTTAGGAATATAAGGAAATTTATTGTCTGCAGATAAAACAATTTTGTTGGATTGTAAAAATCTCTGATTAAAGATTAAGGAATATTGTCTAAATTAATATTGATATATTTCTCTGCACTTACTACTCGTATGTACTATATGAATTTCGAATACCTACAAGTTCTATTATTCTTATTTTGAAAGTGTTTTACAGAGATAGGCATGAGCGTATTAAGCCATGGACCACACTGGGCAGGCAGGACCAATAGTTTAGTTCTTGTATAATATTATAACAAAAATGTTAAAAAGAAGTCTTCGAATGAACAATTGGATTGGAGAGATGAAATGTTTTTTCTATAGTAAAAATCAGGTTAGAAAAGACATCCGGATGATTTTGGAGAGAAAATGTACCCTATGTTTATCATTGTCTTATAAAACTAAATAAGATGTTTCCAAATAAAAGCTTTTAAGATATTGAACTGCTTAATATTCTAAGGTCGTAGCAGGAAGCAAATGATTAAAAAGGGGTTTTTACCTTTCTATTGTATTCAATGAGACTTCTGTTAAATACTATGTATTGCTCCTCGTTACTGTACTCCAGTCCTCTGACCAGGAGAAAGTATGTGTCTGGATACCAAATATTGTCTGGAAGATATCGCCCTGTCACTTTTGCCTAAAATAAGAATCTGCCATTAAATATATAGTTTTCAATTCAATTCATTATAAAAATTTTGGAAATTGGATTTTTGTTAGACCAGAAGATGGATGACTACAAGATTTAGAAACACAAGTTAATTTCATCAACACTCATAAATAACCTGATTGTTTTCAAACATTGCCAGTGGCTATTTACAAGCTCCCAGAGCATCGAATTTCCTTTAATTTTGGAAAAACGGTGTTAACAAAGTTGATGCGATTTGGTAAAGAGCATGAGAATTAACACACTTCCAGTTCGACCGACAGAATTTATAGACTGCTATTTATTTCTTCGTCTGATGTGAACGGAATCATTAATTAATGTCTAGTAAACCACCACTTTGCGTAAACAAATGTCGAACAAATAACGTCATTTAAATTTATATAAGGGAATATTTATTAAAAGTTACACACGTAGATCCCAGAAATATGGGCTGGCAACAGCGGGGGTCGTAGTCAAATTTAAGGTAAATTACCTGTCAGTATACAGATCTTAGATAAACTACAATTTAAAGTATATCAACATATTTGGAAATAGTTTAGATTGCATTTTGCATAATTTTCTGTTTGCCTTTACATCATACAACATGAAATGATATCAGATTGAATTGTATATACATATTTATTTGCAAATGCATTCTTGTGAACAAAATATCAATGCTTTCGCATTTATAAAGTGAACAAAAAAATTTCGATTTTTTAGTTTATAAATTTCACATTTCTTTTTAGCAGCGGAATAATCCAATTTAGTTTTTTCAACTTCTATTGATAGATTTTTAATAAATATCTGTCTTACACTATATTATTCATAAAAATTGAAAATTAAAAAACGTGTTTTTAGGCATATAAATGGAACGAAAATCCTCTGATTCAGGGTGTGTAAACGCCCGGGCCAGATTCGGGAAGGTCTATGTTTAGCATGATTTGGGCTTATGCATTATACTTTATTAAGTTCTGCAGATTCAATTAGGCAAATTCAATGATAATAGTTAAAATATATCCTTATTTGAAAAAGAAAATATAAATCATAAATGTCAGTTCTTTTCTTTAATTAATATCAAATTAAATTTAAAATTATTTCAATCACCTGAAATTTAAAAATATTACGTAGTAACTTCCAAATCAGGAATTCTACAAAATTGTTTTTAAATCTGTTTATAATCTAAATTAAAATAGCAAAGATTGCAAACATTGTGTTATGATAGAAAACCAAAGTTGGCAAGTATCCACTTGAAAGAATTGATTTGTTTTCACACTCAAATCTTAATACCAAGTAACTTTGTAGTTTTGGTCTGTCTTACTTTCTCTGCGCATAGTTGTGATTAGGCTCTGTAGATTATCAATATCCCTTTGAAAACATTTAGCCGTTCAGAAGATTTGCTTGTAGAAACCATTTTATAATTATATAATAGTCAATTTTGAAATGATACAATTATGCAATCTTAAATATATATAATTTTAGAATTCCACAAACCCGTGCATAGCGTAAAACCTCTTAAAATTTGTATGCCAGTCCTTTTCACCAAAATTATTAGATACACATAAAAGGCAGGTGCCTATGTTATATTCTATGTGATTACATATTTTTTTTGCAGCAATATACAAATATATGGCTAATTTTATTCAATTTCAAATAGGTATGTGAAAATAGATTTGTACGCCTAAAATGAATTATTTTTGCTAAATTTTGCATTTCCAAAAAAATTATGACGCCTTATAGAAATTACATTTCTCTAAAAAAAATTTAAAATGTTTGATGGTAGATTTATGTATATATATATATATATATATATCGGTGCTCTGTACTACCGTACATAACAGACGAATTCGGTTGTAAATAAAGAAATAGCTAGTCGCGTTCTCTTAGTTCTCACTTCCGTGCACCCTAGCGATGCTACAATATATATAGCTTGAAATCCGGTTTTTTCAGACTGCATGATCAATTATGCATTATACTATATAGGTAATTTACACTGTATATCAGCAGTTACCATAACAGCAGAAAAAACAATACATACATTTAATGTGAATGTAAGATTTAATTTATTTAATTTTGCAAGTGGAGATTATTTTTTCGAAAAATCGTAAGTAACATTTCAATAAAGTATCATTTGTAAAATACTCATTAAAGGAAGACAACTTCAAAAATTCTCAATATACATTTGCCAAATTAATCATGAAAATAATGCCTTAGGTTATATAGAATTAAATACTGCAACTAACATAATAAAAAGTGAAAAAAATAAAATCTCAATAAGGTTTCTATGATCGCAATACTTAAATATGAAAGCACAAATTTTGAAAATTCAACAAAATGAATTTAAAAATGGGAAAATATTAAATCATTTGAAATTATAATGCAAGTCCATTAACATAAATTTTATATATATATATATATATATATATATACATGTATATATATATATATATGCATTGATGAAATTATATCAGTAAAGTGAAAGTTTATATCGATTTAAAATAACTTATATATATATTGTTAATGTTGTTTTTAATTTATATTTTAATTTATCTATATTTATTTATGTTGTTAATGGTTTAAAATTTGGAGAAACCGTAGTTTGTTTCTGTAAGTATTACATTAGCACTATACTTTATTAAATTATAGGTTTAAGGTTGTTGAAAAAATACTCTTTAATACATTTTAGGTTAGGAATGAGAAGCTCAAGAAAATTTATTTAGAGAACATTCATTGGTCTAGTGATTCAAAATTGCAATGGGTTGTATTTCAAGAAAACTCAAACAGAATTTTCATACGTTAACCACATGTAATCAACTTTTGTGTAGAGTTTTAAAAAAGAATTTTTTTATGATTTCGGTCGCACTTAAAAGATTTCTAAATGCTACCAACGATACTACAATTTATAACACTCTAAAAATTATTAAATTAGTTTCAAATGATAATAATTATAATCAATTGTTTAAAGAGTTTTGTCACATTTGGATTCGGCTCTCCATGGCCTTTGTTTAGCATCCTGTTCTATCAAGAATGGCATGCCCACGTAAAATAACGCCAACGTATTTCATTATATTTTGACTTGCGATTATTGCATAATGTGAATTGATATATAAAAATAACCGCGCATTTCACATCTTAGATCGCAAGAGACAATTATTGAATTATTCAAACACTTTGATGGGAGTTAAGAATTGCGTGACAAGCAAGAAGCAGAAAGAGTTATTGAAGAAACTTGTTTGAATCTACCACTTGATTTGAATAGTGTCACCTATGCTACTTGCAAGACAAGGAAAATTTGATGCATAATGTATGTTATGTTGAATGATCTTTGAATAATTAAATGGGTTAATTATAGCAAGAATATACAGCGTTATTAAATATTAAGTTTTCAATGCATCTGAGAGCCATTAAACTGCTGTCGTCTCAATCGTATGTCGCCGTGTTTAACGATAACAGCATTAACCTCAATTTTATTTAATAATGACTTTTCTCTGTCTATAATATAAAAGACATGCGGAAACCATATAATAGTCTCTAGAAACTAAAGATCCCATTTTTTATTTCAAATTGTTTGTTCGTCGCAATAGGCATTACATTTATATCGGATTTTCTTAACTAGCATATGTCAAATTTTTAGTGTAGCTACATATATCTTGAATATATAAATATTAGATTTTTGTGCTTAATAAAGAATGTTGTTTTTCATAGTCAAACCTTTAACAGAAATGCAAAGAAAACTGTCAAGCATTGACAAACCTAATTACGACATCATTCAGATATTGAAATCATTAGTTATCGCACTATTAAATTTGTTTGGAAAGGATTTTATCAATTCCAAAATAATGTCAACTAGTATAAATAATGTATTTGCATAAAAAATTTCTACTCAATAAGCGCTTTGTATTCTGAAAATTAATTTTCTAATCTCCAGTGCTCAAATGACATATATATATATATATAATAATAATATGTATATACCGGGACACATTAGCTTTGCAGGATTTATTAGAAAATAGGATTAAAATGACCTCAATACCTATTTTCGAAAATCATTAATATTTAATATGGAGATTTTTTCAAATTCAAGGGTCTTGTAAAAATTTTAAGCTTTATAATTCAACAAATAATAAAGATATCCACTGAACTGACTCATTTTTTAAGCGGCCCCCTCTAATTGTATTGAGCGGGTCTTTGCGGAATCGGGTGGTCTATCTATATAAAAAGAAATATTTAAGATGCGTTGTTGCTCTCATGGGATTTGGACTTGACCATTTTTAAAAATTGTTAAACTTTTCAATTACCTTAAGCACAACAATACAATTTAGTAAAAATCTTCAACACTACATTCCTGCTTGGGGTTAAAAAACTAAATTCTGCGTTTAAGACGAACACCAACTACACAATTGCTTAGGCTCAATGTTGCAAGTGGTTTGGACAAGTCCACTCGCTTTCGATTTTCACTTGTGTTTGACATCTCAGATCCCGTTTGAATTTCTTTTGGAGTTGCGTTGGAAATGAGCAGAATTTCAATAAATTATTAAGCGTTTTAAGTTATTGCATACTTATTGGTGTGGGCAATTGCTAGAGACTCATAAGGAGTTTAAGTTTTGGCAAACACCTAAAGTTTCATTTTAAATCCTAAATTATCATCAAGTTTTTGGTGGAAATTATAATAATTGAAATCTTCAAAATTTATTTTGAAATTTATGTAAACGCGAACTGGTCAGTGTTGTTTGAAATGTTTCTCCCAGAGTAGGAATAAATTTCTCCCGACGTTCTTTTTCCACTTAAGCTGGAATAACAAGTCATTTAAAATAATTGAGTAAATTATATAATAGAAAATTAAATGAAATTTTTTCCGTAGTCGCGAATATCTTAACCAATGCAATTCTATTCTTTCTTTTTGGTAGAAATCTATGGATGAAATGTTAATTTAAAGTTAACAAAACAATATACTCTGTAATTTTACAAAGTAAATGCTCTTCAAATTTCAGAAATCTTTGTTTCATTTTAGTTAATTTTATATCTTTTGATTCCATGACCAGATTTGCAAGTGTGGCAGGATTAAAGCATAGAATAAATATGTAAGTGAAACATTGTAAGAGCTTGCTTACTGAATGTTAACAAATTAGACTTGTCAACGAGCAACAATTTTTAAGCTTGGCTCGTTTTACTTTTGAGTATTTTCTGCTCGGCTTGCTAAGAACTTTTCAATGAGGCTCGTTTTAGCTTAAAAAATTCTTTTAAAAATAGTGCGCTCTCATAATTTTTTACATAGCTCTTCCTATTATTTAATAAACATTTTAAAATAAGATTATAAAAAAGATACATTGAATAAAAAAATCAGAAAAATCTGCATAATCAAATTAATAAACAAAACTATGAATTTGCTTGGATTAATAAAGGCTCGTTTTGGGCTCGTTGTATATCCAATGTAGTGCTCAAGCTCGCCTTGCTGACAAGTTTGTAACAAATTCAAAATTACTTAGTAAAATATGGTATAAATTTGCATATTTTGACAAAACAGCTGTAGACACACCCAAAATTAAAGGTCGTTTGAATATTTGGGACCCTACTCAGTGGCATCGCGCTATTATAAATTTCGAAGGAGCTTAGAAAATGTATCATGATTTTCAGGCAATCGAAAACAGAATCTCTAGTTAAACTATGCATGTGTAAATTATTTTGACTTTAGCTTTGAGATGTTCCATTTGATCAGTATTTTGCTTCTGTACATCACCTGATTTAAGATGCTTTCAGCTTATTTTCCTATTTGCTGTGTTCACTCGTTATCTTTAAATTTGATTTGTTTGCATTTAGTTCTAAGCTAGCGCTAAATCAGTACTGGAGTTTAGCTGCAATATTTCGTTATTCTTGCATTTACAATGCTGTTGTGGGATTCCGAAATTTAAATATTTTCAGCAGTTAAATAAATAAAGTTGACCTCTCCCAAGAGTTTATTGGTTTACGACGCTCCTGAATCTATCCGCATTTGACATGCATGGCATGAACCTAATTTTGGCCATATTGCACTTTTTCATTCCACGGATTATTATTTTGTAATGTTAAATAGAGAAGAGTTGACCAGAAAGGCATCATCACCAGGATATAAATTTCGAAGGGTTTTAGAAAATGCATCATGATTTTCAGGAAATCGAAAACAGAGTCTCTAGTTACACTATGCATGTGTAAATTATATTGACTTTAGCTTTGACATGTTCCATTTGATCAGTATTTTGCTTCTGTACATCACCTGATTTAAGATTGCTTTCAGCTTAACTTCCTATTTGCTGTGTTCACTCGTTATCTTTAAATTTGATTTGTTTGCATTTAGTTCTAAGCTGGTCCTACATAGTCGAAGTTGGAAGTTATNGTTTCTACACTGCAATGCACAATTGCATGCAAAATTTATTTAAGTGATTGCTGAGAACTACAGTCCGACTCCAGTACCGCGCAAAAATCCCTGATTGTTTAAAAATGCTAAAGCCCCATGTCCAAAATACAAATGTGCTTTGCTTTTAAACTTCAGTATTGCGTAATGGCTGAAGAATACATTCTTCATAATAGTGATGTTGTTGGAAAATTTTTGAAAATTTAAGAAATTTTTCTTAAAACTAGGCAGAAAAACAGTCTTCAACCAACAATTACTAAGTATTTCTGAAAACAGTAAAAATTTTAATTGTAAATGTAAATTTTGATTTTTCATGCACCTGGACATTCTTAGTACTTCTTAGTGCATTTACACTTTCATTGTAGAGTATTATGTACTTTTTTTGTAAAATTCAGTATTCCGTGAAACCCAGTAATGAATGTTATAGCGCTAAATCAGTACTGGAGTTTAGCTGCAATATTTCGTTATTCTTGCATTTACAATGCTGTTGTGGGATTCCGAAATTTAAATATTTTCAGCAGTTAAATAAATACAGTTGACCTCTCCCAAGAGTTTATCCGCATTTGTCATGCATGGCATGAACCTAATTTTGGCCCTATTGCACTTTTTCATTCCACGGAATAATATTTTGCAATGTTAAATNGTTTAGCTGCAATATTTCGTTATTCTTGCATTTACAATGCTGTTGTGGGATTCCGAAATTTAAATATTTTCAGCAGTTAAATAAATAAAGTTGACCTCTCCCAAGAGTTTATTGGTTTACGACGCTCCTGAATCTATCCGCATTTGACATGCATGGCATGAACCTAATTTTGGCCATATTGCACTTTTTCATTCCACGGATTATTATTTTGTAATGTTAAATAGAGAAGAGTTGACCAGAAAGGCATCATCACCAGGATATAAATTTCGAAGGGTTTTAGAAAATGCATCATGATTTTCAGGAAATCGAAAACAGAGTCTCTAGTTACACTATGCATGTGTAAATTATATTGACTTTAGCTTTGACATGTTCCATTTGATCAGTATTTTGCTTCTGTACATCACCTGATTTAAGATTGCTTTCAGCTTAACTTCCTATTTGCTGTGTTCACTCGTTATCTTTTAATTTGATTTGTTTGCATTTAGTTCTAAGCTGGTCCTACATAGTCGAAGTTGGAAGTTATTTCCCTTGCAGAAACACAATCTCTATTATATATATATTTTTTTTTTAAAAGTACAACTCTGCATAGAAAAGCATCCTACTGTAAGCAGCATTAAAAGGAATCTTTGTCTTCACAAATTGATTTTTGTATTTTTACACAAAAGAAAATTTAAACATAAACTTATTCAATAATATTATGAAACATAATATTATATATAAACATCGAAATCGAGATTATTGCAAATACGTGAGAAACTGAATAACTAGCTTAAAGTTTCACTGCTCACATTCAAACAGTAAATCTAAAATGTTATTATGTAGATCTTGCTAGTTTTATAGGCTCAAACTTATTGGTTGAAGAAATTAAAGAAGATTCTTTGTGAAAATGATAAAAATCTATAGTTTCGTCCAACAACCGTTGTTTTTTTCAAAGAAATTTTACCCTAAAGAATCAATATTTACAATTTGTGATATTTCAATTTGAAAATTGTAAGCTTTCCTAATTCGCTATTGCAGATGGGTTTAGGTTAGTTCACTACCTGAATCTTAAGGTTTTTGCAAAAATCCTATTTTCCATTGAAAACACAGAAATAATTTTTATCAAAAATCTCAGCATTCTCAAATTTCCTAATTAAGTTTTAGAAAATTGCTTGTAAATGTTGACAAAACAGTATACAATGAAGAATTTAGGGTTAACTCTCAACAAGCGAAATAGAGCAGTAAGTATGCATACACTTCAATTGAAATTGAATAAACCATAAATTTAAAACTATAAATATTATAGATAGGCATCGCTTAAATAATAAATTAGTTTAAACCAAGAAATAATTTCAAATTTACGGAATCATTTGCTGCTGTCTCACCGTCTAACGGTTTTCCACAGAACAGTCATTCTTATGTCATAGAAATCTTTCTTTACAAACTTAGAATAGATTAAAGGTATTAAATTTGATCAGCAGACTTTAAGATAAAAGCGATTTATAACACGCACATTAGATTTCTATAAAATAATTTCAGTAATTCCCGGATTAGGGATTTGAGACGTTCAGAGTCAAGAAATTTATCCCATTGTAAAATGGGTTTTAATTTGCTGCTAGTAAATATTTCGCTTTTTAATTATATATATATATATATATTTTAAAATTGAATCCACTATTTGACGCGTTTCGATCTTTTATTGATCATCGTCAGAATATTTTCCCAGAAAATTTTTTTACAAAACTATAAACTACACTTTATAATTAACTAAAATAATTGTATATGATAAGATTTAAAATAGATGTAATCTTTGAAATGTATTCATTTGCTTGTTTAGTATGTTGGTCCGTTCTAATTTCTTTAAGTATAATGCTTCNTATATATATATATATATATAGACGATAAAGAAATTACTCATACTTATAGTGTACAATTAAGAAGCAAGTATCATAAAGTTAGCGAGATAGCGACATCGTAACGTAATTATTTTAAGATTTGAAATAATTAGTTCTATTAAGATATTTTTAGAAATGTGAAATCATTTTTTAAAACTTGTCTAAAAATGTTTGATTTTCTAAATATCAATTTTTTATAATTTCAAGTTTGCGAAAATATGAAATTAAGAGAAGCATTCATACCTCACACCGCATGCTTATTCCCATTAAACCTAATTTGCATTCTGCATAGCGTAACTTTAGTTCTTAATGTATGTATGGTTTCATTTCGAAATAGCTTTATATCCATAATCGAGTACATGGACATATCTAGGTTAATTCGATGATCATATAATTTCAAAATTTCTAGTTAACTTAAAACAAAAGACTCCTTGAAGATTCCCACAAAACATGAGTGTTTAAAATTTAATAAATTCATTAAATGTTCATAATCGCTATTTATTACCATAGACAATGGTAATCAATTTTTCATCACCTTGACTCCAAAGCATTTAATTAAAAGTGACTTTGAAAAATTGTGAGTCGCTGAATTTATTATAATGGATGTTACAGAGCATAAAATATTTATCATTACCTTATAAATAGAATAATGTTTTGAAATTTTTAGTTCAATTTAGTTTATAAAAGTCCGTTATTATGACAATAATAAATTAACTAAAACTAGTTTGCATACATGTATCAAAATAAAAAATTGAAGGTTTTATGCTCGGTTAAGGCATTCCGTAATAAAATATAAATTTAACTACAGATGTACAGTTACAAGATTAATTCTAGATTAATAATTTCGCAAATTTCCTCTACATATGAGTTGATTAAATCTTAAATATGAAATTAATGAACAGTAAATATTGTCATCATTTATTAATGTACTTATCGGTTCTATAGATATTGAGCATCAGGCCTATAAAGAAAAATCTTGGAGTATGAAAAATATCTTCAGATTCATTGCATTTCTACCAAAATTTGAAAATTGAAACTAAAGTCTTCACAGTAATATTTACATCAAGTTTTTCCATCATAATCGGTTGATGTCAGCAGTTAATACATGTTGAAGTTCTGAAGAATGAGAAAACTTTCACTACACATTTATAGCTGCATATTTTTGTGTAAAAATAGAAAATTCCTTGAAAAATATAATTTTTGAGGAAACTATAATTAACTAAATAACGATTCTCTGGGTTCAGTATAATAGAAAGTAAAAAATACACTTTTTCTCATGCTATTCTTTGTAACACAATTGTATTTTTTTAGTTGTCTTGAAGTGATAAGAAATTAGACATAAATTGTCGAAGAGTAAGATCATAGCATTAGTTTTTGTAAGTATATTTTTTGAAGTACTTCATATTCACACATTTTATTTTCTTTTTCCATAACAACAGCACCAAAGCCTAGAACATACCTTTATTTTGATTGATCTCAAAGTGACATAAAATCGTGTCTTTTGCAAAAAATAGACTACTTATGACAGGATCGTTATCAATTGAGCCGTTTGTGACATTTTGAGGACAAAAAGGATGGCAACTAGTTGATATGTCTTCAAATTTATTTAGGCACAGATTTGATAACACTAATGGCTTTGGCCACCAATCAAAAACACTATTTAAATATAACATCACGCATTTTATGGTAGGCTATGTATATTTAAAAAAAATATCAAACCAATTTTTTTAGCTTATGGAAATCTACGCTTTAAGCACAGAGGTATGTTTGAAATTCTATAAGATCATTTTCACAAAACTCCATAATATGGAGTCCATATAGACTATTTGCTTAAATTAGAGACACATGTACACAAAGAAAGCAAATGCCAAAATTGGATTTTGAGTTGTCTATATGTCCTTTGCATCATAGATTTATATTGCTGTAAAATTGAAATTTCAAAATATCTATAAAAGAGAATAGTCACTAAATTATGCATATTTCACAAATGTAATATTATTGATTGATTCTTTAGAATTCTAAAATACACGTAGAATGTGCTCAGTTAACTCAGGCTTTAGCTTTTTGTGCATAGTATGAAATTTATGGAAAGACCTTCGCAAGTCATATTGATATGAGTAAAATAATACAAATACTCTTCAACTTTTAGTCACAGACGAGCGCTAGAAATTTAAAAAAAACATTTCCCCAAATGAAAACAAATTGGTATTCCTAAATATGAATCGAGCAATTCAGATAGTAATAAGATCTTTTTGAATTCAATGAATTTAACTAATGATTTTATTAAATTATTCATTTTTTAAATTGTGCTCTACATTAAGAAGTTTGGTGTAAAATTATTCTCAATTGGCTGTTGTTCTATGCAGTGCTACATTGTTTTCTTGGCTTTTCATAAATAATTTATTGACATAAATACAATTTACATGCTTAAAATTTATTTCCACCTTTATTTCCACCCAAGCTTTCCAATACTTCGATCTTTGCCAAATACCTTCCTTTACATAATCTTGCATGACAAACAAATTTAATTGATTCGGAAAGTATGCCTCACATTTACATGTAGAGTATTGTGTTCCAGAAATTCAAGGTTTGAAAGTGTTTCTCTCAAGTGAGATTAATATTTCTTTCAATGAAAACAGTTGGTTGTATAATTTTATTCAAATCTGAAATAATTTAGAAGTATCTAAAGAGAATCAATGTCATGAGGCCTTCAGACAATTGTCATATTTTACTTAGTGCTTATGATGTTGCATACAGGGTGCTTCAGTTTATCTGCTGGATTTTTCTACACCATCTTCAGCATGTGCAAGAAGAAGACAAAGTGACAATGAAAACACACATTATTCTATATTTTTAAACTATGCAAATACATGTAGATGTTGAATCACATTTCACAAGAGCTGTTCAATATATTGACCTTTATGTTCGAAACAAAACACAACAATGGCTAGTCACATCACTGTCGATCTCTCGAGAGAATAAACACCAGCTCGGTTTTTAGACCTTCTAGGGATGACATAATTTTTTTAGAACAAGTGATTATTTGGAGTACTTTAAAAAGGATTGAATTATTCATTTTAAAACAAACTTTGTTTTAATTGGAAATTTGTTTTGTTACAAGAAAATAGTGTAGAAACATAGGTCATATCAACAGAAACACCTGCATATTTAGGTATACATGCCTAACGTATAATGATGTGGCCACAAATCGTGAACTATGATTATTGTGATAGAAAAAAATTTAGACAATGTCAACTAAAATCAAGCTCATAAATATATCTGCAAACTGTAAATCTGCTGTCATATTGCTAAATATACTCCGGCCTAAAAATCATTTGCAACAGTATTTTCATGCAAATTTTACTCTACATCTAAATTATCTATGAAGTTTGTAAAATTTGAGTCATTGTTACCTAAAAAGTCGTGAAAAATGACAAGATGTATCAACGAGTGTTTTAGTATTACTTAAATGAAAAAAAACCCTTTGAACACAAAAAAAGGTAGCATAGCAAAGAAATCATTAAGAAGTTTTTGGTTTTCGCAGATCGTCAAAATGTCAAACGTGCATCCTCGATTGCGTTTATTCAATTTCCTTGATACGAGGAGCAGAAAATTGAATGCCTAAGAATATTGAAGCAAATCTTGGAATCGCAACAAGAATTGGTGGGTAGGTCAAGAAATGAATTTTCTGTCAGAGCAGCATTTTTAAAATTCATTCACAATTGTAAATATCGCAGTTCACATATATTCAAGTATGAAAACTAAAAATATCCCTCAAGCAAATGCATTGCCAACATCTGATATTAACTCCATTTCAGTTTTCACTAAACTTTCGACAAATGACCTCTATTAAAGAAATTTTAAAATCGCGAATACTTTTAAGTATTTTTTATCCGGAAAAAGTCTGAAATGGTGATTGACAGCAATAAATATGATTAATTGCGTGGCTTTCATTCACTCATTAGCCAGCTGTCATTAAGGGATTGAATAATAAATATATTAAAGGATCATGTGCTGTCATTTGGCAGAACCAAGTAATCCATCATCTTGGAAATTACTGCTCTTTTAAATTACTGATATTTAGCCCTATAAAATTTTCCCCAAATAGGTCACAATTCTTAATGTAAAATTTAGATAAAATTAATTTGCAAAGAACATTAAATACAAGGGCAAATTCAATTTTCAATATATGGTTCTAAAATTTTAATCAAGTATATAATACACATTAATTCTCCAATTTGGTATATGTAGTACATGCGCATTTTTTAAAATTAGTTTAAAAAAATACCGTATTTTTTCTAAAAAAATATGCATAAGGAAAGAGTTATTTTCTAAAATTTATCAAAAATATTGTTTTTAGCATTAGTAAATGCATATATGCAAAATAAATAACTATAAAGTAAATTTTTCTATATTATTATTGTTCAGAAAACGACTAAGCATTTATAATTAAATATCTACTTATCAAGAACTTCAAAAAAATAAGCACTAATATAAACAAGTAATATTTTTATGATTTGCAACTTGCAAATTGTTTCCAAATTAATTTAAAGCAATTAAATTATTTCCTATATTTATGAGAAATTTTAATTTAAAAACTGATTTAGAGCTATTATTGACTTCTACAATGAAAGTAACAAAGAAACATCCCTAAGATCACGAACTAAACTGAGCAAAAGTTTTTTTAGAGGATAGGTCAAAAGGAACAAAGTACAGTTAACAAGTATTCTGTTTCATTTAAATAACTGAAAAGTAGAAATCATTTCTAATGCGATTAATACAAACATCTTATTTAGTCTATTTCTTCAATCGCTAAATAAACCTTCGATTATATATCACAATTTACTAACAATCCATCTTGCTACTAGTTTTAATAACCGTCCCAAATTTTCAAGATTATCACCACTTAGTGATTGTGAAACTAACAGTGAAAGTATTGAGTGCAATGCTTAAGTATAGTAAGTGCTAGATTTTTGGAAGTGAAATTTTTTAAAGAGATTGTAGCTTTATATTAACTCAGTTTTTATTAGGCTTTTCTGCATAAGTCATTAATGGTGGGGGGGGGCAAAATTTCACCTCTTCATATTTTCTTTAATAAGGATCCCATCACTTTGAAATTTGGCAGGTAGTTTCTCATATCATAACATATAACATTAAATACTAATAGTGATATTGCATGCTGCTAGCATATTTTTGCTGACGTCAGCATTTTCCAACATGAGTCAGCAAAATATGCCATTTATTATAATATCGGACAGATAAAATGAATAGATGCGATTTATGCTATTTTTCTATATGTGTTACAAATTTTACTGAACAATACATTTGTTCTCCTGTCCTACCCAAATTGTAACAAAAAATCCATTATGGGGAACTAAACGAACTAAATATGAATATTTCAGTATAAAAATATGTTAGTACTATCCCTGACAAAACATCCATAAATCTGTGTGGAGAAAGACATTAAGACAATTTTTTCAGGAAATCAATAAAAGTATCATGCGGTAAAAAATTTTTTAAGATATGTGATTGGGGTGAAATTTTGCAACCCCCAATAAAAATAATGTTAAAATTCACTATTTATTTTGAGTTTTGAATAACCATACATTGCTTTGCTATACACCAACAGAGAGTCAATATTGACCATTAAAAATATAATATTGTAATTGGAAAATTTTCCCACATATTTTGATGATAGAAAATAAGTTTGTCATAAATTAAGTAAATGAATATTGAATAACTTGAGTAAAAAGAATGGATGCATTATGGCTGTGGGAATTAGAATGATGGAACTAAATAAACAATTGTAAAGTCTGCTTCGAGAAAAAATTAATTGTTATTTAATTTAATTCAAAACTTCTGTTTGCATTTATTCATGAACTGTAATGTATCACCAAATATCCATTTCCCTCAAGTATAAATTTCAAAAACCAATAGTAAAATAAGATTAGCGCATAATTTAATTTATTAGCATGCTTTATATTACATTTATTAAAATATTTTTGTTGATTAAAGTGATATTAGACCTATTATTGCAATTTAGGAGTTTTATATATTTCTGAGATTTGGTGTCGCAAATTTTACACATTTGGTTAAATATCATTTGAAAATAATCTACATGCAGTAATGCTAATAATAATATTAATAATAATAATAATAATAATAATAATAATAATAATAATAATAACAATAATATGGAAGGCTAACACTAAAAGTTTTCCAAAATCTTCTTCAAATACTACTTAAATAATGATAACTCATGAGCTAATGAAAATCTGAAAAACTACACCATAAAAATTGTTTCTTTTCAATGTTAATTTGCCTTCGCACGAAGTCATAGGTGTTGTCACGTACCTGAAAAGAACAATCTGAAGTCCAATCTAGCAGCATAATCACTAGAAAAATGTTCAAAATATGTGGGTGTTTCCACAAAAATATTTAAAATATATAATGAAGACATCCTCTGAATTGAGCGCCGCGCACCTGAACAGGGCTCACACTGTTCTTTTCCAAAAACAAAATAATGGAGGACAGTTGTTGATACCATGGGCATTAGACCGACTCATTATCTGAACATTAGGTATGTTATGAACTTAAACATTTTTTACAAAAATCAGAATTCACTTGAAAAAATATTATTTTTACATATTTCATGTACAGGATTAATAATTCCTACCAAATTTCACGAGTGTATACAAACCCATAGATGTGCTTATATCAAAGGCTTTCAATATTTCTTAACAGACTTCAATAAAATTGTTCAAAAATGTGGAGAAAGCGGTTTGTTACTTTAATGTAACAGTAGTGAAAACATGGTCAAAGTGATTTAAAGGAATATGTCATATAGTTTGTTTCTAATACTGGGAATACTACTACAGATATAATTTGTGAAAAGAGTCTATGCTTCATTACATTACATGAAACATATATTATCTGTGAAGTAGAGGTAGGTTTGTGAACAAAAAAAGCAAAAAAGTAGGCAAATTATTTCAAGCATGAAACTTAAATAACAATTCAACCAGCTCTTGAGACAGCATTGTATTTGAAATATTTCATCAGACAGTAAGCATCGATATTTGTTCAACACAAATCCGCAGTTGAGAAAAGTTGTTCTGAAGAAATACAAAGAATTCTTTTCAGCTCAGACCGGAAAGAACTTTTGCCCACCACCATATCATTATTTTTACCAAAACTGACAACAGCTATCTGAAACTGAGGTAATATTCATGTCTTGTCTCTTAAAGTTTAGTTTATTAAAAAAGCTGTTCTAATTTATCATGTTTTGGCCTCAATCAGGTCCATCGTAACTTGATTTATCTGTATTGTGACCTACCCCTAGTGTTAATATGCATACAATTAGAACTTATTCCAAGTTATTCGTTTACTTTTTCTATAAAGCTGGAGTAAGGATTAATTTCAAGATGATTGTATTCGAGAATTTTTGAAAGAATAATCAACCTCAAGTCAACAACTATGAGGACACCCCCACCTCACAAAA
>CABFPE010000050.1:397008-412482 GCA_900660155.1 Hofstenia miamia | reverse complement strand
ATATATATATATTAATATATATACATTAATTCGAAAATACTGACAGCCAAAGAAAAAGACAATTTTGGAAAATTTAGAAAACTACATTTAAAAATACAAAAAGACCATTTACGCATAATATTCATTAAAGAATGTATATCATTAAAGTTAATCCCGAAGTTTCTTTCAATATTTATACCACAACATTTAAAACCATATAGTGAACATTTCAAGAAAAGTCAATTGAAATCCTTAAATTCCATATTAAAAGATACAGTTAAACAATCTAAGAAAAACGAATTAAACCTTGAAGAAATGCAAAACAAAGATCCTGTAGCAAAGTTACTGTGTTCTTCTTCATTAATTTGTAAATATACACGTGAAGATTGTCAACAATCTTACATCGGAGAGACACGAAGACATTTTGCTACAAGAATATATGAACAGTTTTCAGGTCACCTAATATCAACATTGCAAAATCACTATATATAAAGAAAGTAATAAGATCAAGATTAATGAATAAACAGAAAAAATTATTATAACATCAACATTTTTTAATGCATGCAAATTTAAATAATTTTCAGTGTAGTTAATTGTAATTAATTTTCCTTCCAAATTTGTTCCGATAAAGACTTTGAATCGAAACCGGTCGCGTTTGTGAAGCTCAGTAATCTAATACTTTCATATATATATATATATATATATAGTCTTATTTGTATGCTGCCAAAGGAAAAGCCTTTAAATAGTTTTTGCTTAGTAGTGGATAGATTGGCCTAGAATACTAAAATTCGAAAAAACTTTTGTGATGTAAAAATGTGACTGATAATATTGTGCTTCTCAAAATAAATAATTTCTTATGCAATAGATAGAGTAATACACCTGTCAAAATGATATGATGGGAAAATCGAACAATTATTTAAGCGAGCGACTACTGTAGATGCGAAGAACTGATTACAATACTGTAAGTCACAAATTACATTAAATCATCAAAATTGCAATGATTGGAAAACCAGCGTGTTTATCTGTTAAATACTTAAACTCAAAATGTTAAAGTAGATTTTTTGAAAGCTAAGATAAATTTGTGGCAAAGAACACCCATTCCCACATTTATATAGTTAGTGCGTTGACAACAGGGTCACAAAAATATTTTTATAAAAGATACATCAAAAAACTTCCAAACACTCCTTACTTTATTAAATTTCTGTGGATGGACAAAATGATTACAAAATTCATTTGAATAACTTGGCAAATATCAAAAATATACAAGATGAGTATAAATCCTGCATATAATTGTGCAGTTCAATTGAAAAGATAACATTTCAATTAATTATTTTTTATTATTGACCGCGAAATTTTTATAGGCTGTCTCGCATTGACCTGAAATTAGGACCCTCTCCTTAAGATATATGAAGAGGAATGCGTACTGAATATACACATCCTTTCCCCCGCCGTTTATGACATCTAACTCTTATTCGGTCTGGATTTAGCCATACCTTAGAATAAATGGAAAGTGGTTATATATTGTATGCATGCGAAAAAAGGAATCCATGTTGAAGCTAAGCTAACTTTTACTCTAAAATTATTTTTCATTCATGTATTCTAGATAGAATACAATCAAAATGACCAACGTTTAAAAAAAATTGAACTTTCATACATAACATAAATTAAATGATACGTGGTAAACTTCAAAGATGAATCGTTATGCTCTTATTTCGTCAATAATGCTATGCAATTCACTGAACATCTCAATAGAGAATTTCGTAAGGACGACCCTGTGCTCAACCTGTATTTTATTTCGTTTATATTGAGTATTGATTTTAACGAAAAATGATCATAAATTTCAAATAAATCTAGAAATTTGTCACCATAATCAGTTCTAAAACTTATTATGTTCTGTCAAAAACCAATTTGAGAAAATAATTCTTCAATTTTTCTGTAACTAGAAACTGTCAAAAATTAGCAGTCGAGTAGGCGTGGAGAATCAAATCCCCTAAGTTATTACTTTGATTAAAAATTCGAATTTGTTCTGAAAATTTTGAAGAAAAAGATGCATGCATAGCTGGAATAGCTTTATAAGAGTTGGGAAAGTTTGAAATATACCAAAAGAGGTAAATTCACAAACTGTCATAACTCATAACCTAAGCAGTAATGAAAAAAATTGAGTTTATTGAATTGTGAAGCTCATAGTTGGAAAAGGAGGATCTAGTGAAATTATCATAAAAGGCATGAATTAATTAAATTTCAAAACAACTTAAACTTCTATTACGTAATAAATACTTCACTGTTTTAAATTAGAATTCATTTAACAAACATGTATATAGCCAATAAAACTCTTGAAATGTTTTCTCAAAATGACAACACTTCAATGCGAAATGTTTAACATATCTACTAGTTGTGGTAGACAACCAAACATATAAAAAGACAATTTTAGACGAAAACATGTAAACAAAATTTTAAAAATCTGCACGCAAATGTCATGTCGGATCGGATAACTTGTTAAACTTGAAATCCATTCTGCTATGCTTCTTGTACATTTATTCACGTTTTTTATAATTCTCTGAGTTCAGATCTCTAAATTCATTTTTATTTCTTTGAGTAAATATCAATGATGTGCACCTGTTTTCTTATACTTGCAAAATGTAATCAAATTGCGCCTTTCTTAAACTTTCATTTTTATTATGAATCAATAAATGTCATATACAAAGGTGGAAGAAGCGGGGATTGCGATGATAGACAAGACGGTAGTGAATTGGCAGTTATAGGCATGAAAGGTCAACAAACTTTTTTAATGTAATAACCCTAAAATATAAATTTTCAAATATCTGCTCATTTTATGTATAATATTGTTTTCCAAGAACGTAATATCACTGATAGTGTGAAAACGTACGTGAAATATTCAAGAAAATTGAATTTGATAAATTAAGAATAAATTCTATTGAATTACATCATTTCCAAATGCTAAAACCAATATTTAATGAATTTCAAAAAATTGGATACTTGACTATGTTATCAAAAGCAATGATGACATTACATTCCAAATTGAAAGTACTGGTATGAAGAATACTTGTGCAAAGTTTAGTTTTATAGTAGAATCATTGAAATCAACATGAAGAAACATCAAGCATGTAATTAGTACTTTGTGCAATTACATCTATATTAATATGTCTTAACTAATGTAAACCTAATGTACAATAATGATTAACCTCAATACAATGAAATGGGAACATTCTACCTCTTCTTTATAGCAGCTTATTTTCGTCGTGGGCTATAGACCTTGTAAGAAATTTATATTTTGTAAAATAGAAGTAACTAATGGTAGTTGTAATAGAAATTCAAAAAAGAAATTATTTGTATATCACATATTTTCCCCGCTACTTATGGTTTGCACCACGGTATTGCTTTGATATCTTTCTAGGAGAAAGAAGAAATTTCATATTCTTGTAAGAAACAGCCGGTAGTTTACTATTATTGATAAATTAATATATTTTGCTTGTAGCACGGCTATAAGGACATAGTTTCTTCATTGAAAGCATGATTTTGTTTACCCATTGAAACGGGGAGAGGCCGGCTTCAGAAAATTCTTAGTCTAACCTCAACTGATTTCTATTGTTGCATGTCATCATATTTAACCCGTTCAAAATTTAACAAATATTGCCATGCCAATATATAATTTAGATATTCTTCAAATAACAAGAAAATAGTTTTGATTAAGCAATTTAATAACCGGCGGTGCAAGCAGCTCATCTAAATGTAATTTTACTTACATATTTTTGCACAGTGTGTTCACTGTATGTTGTCTCTGTGCATTGCGAAAGGGGTTTTACAAAATTTTCAAATAAATTGTAACGATTTTTCGCATTATACAGTTAAATTAACAGTTTGAAATGCAATATCTGAATTATAAATTATTCAAATATTTTATAAAAAGTTTAGTGGGGTAAAATTATGAAATTGCTTTGGCTGATATGATTTTTCGAATGTTTATAAATGGTATAAATAAATTTCCTATAAATGTAATAGATATAGTGTAAAATCCGTAATTCAATATCTGAGCTATAAAATTTCAAAATTTGGATACTTGAAAGCCCTAATTAATTCTAACCAGTCAATGAAATCCTGAATTTATACATTTTAATTAATATTGGAGTAGCGTGGAAAAAGGGATCGAAGGAAATCAATATGCCCATTTAAAAATTTAAAGTAATTTAATCAAAGCAAATTTACTTTGAAATTTCTTAGAAGATTAGGAAGCTGAAAAATTCATTAGGTTTTTTAAACATTTATGTAAAGAAATGATTTGCAATAGTTAAACCCAATAAATGTCTTTATTCCAAACAAAGATTGTTGCTAAATACTGGCAAAAGTGAACCAAAAAATTAATTCTACATAATACATACATGTACATATAAATTGATACTATTAAGTATTGTATACGGTATTTATCATGACGGGGATAATTTTATTAACCAAAATAAAATTACGTCAAGAGGATTCGAAAAGACCTTGATTGCATAGAAATTTACGGCCACCACTAGACCGTGACCTACTTAATCCCAAAAATATGTAGGTCATGTACTAACCTATTTCTTAGATTTCCACATAATGTCAAAAAATCTGAATAGAATATTTTTTAATGAATATAATTTCACAATTTAGTGTTTGTCAAAAATGAACATTGAGGTGTTTTGATTCAAAATGTATAATTTTGACTTTAATTGGCAAGAAAAAATTTATTTAATTAAATAACTATTCGATTGAGTTGAAAAATTCAATTAGCCTAACTGAGTTATCCTTCCCCTGTGAATGTACACTCAAGCTCAATGGCGTGACAAAATCGATGACGGACAGTTGCCGCACTAAATTGACATTCAATTTGGCTTTTCTTCAAAATCTAACCAAAGATTTATTTCATTCGAATCATATTCAATAATAGTACTGGGATATGAAGAAAAGTATATATATATATAAACTTCAGATTTTAATCACATTTAATAAGTCCATTATCTTAAGCCTGACGATATCACAAATTTCACATTAATAATTATAGAATACCTTAATTTAATAATGGTAATGGTAAGTAAAAGTAAAACTAATAAGTTTTCTATGCCATAAAATTTAGCTTAGAATATTTTGCACATTATACGATTTGACGTAGTATTAAAGATATTCGGTACGATGAGCTAACAGATTTTTCAGATAGTGTTAGAAGACAAATTAAAAATACAGTTTTATTAATGATTGATTGAAAACCCGAAATCAATAATAAGTAATAGAAAAATTATCATCATTATTGGAAAAGATAGCTAATAAATCAATGTCTTAAAATGTAAAAAACACCGAGTGACTTTTAAATCAATGAAATCATCATTTAATTTACGCTCATTTTAATAATATCAGATGCATTTTGAAAGAAATGGATTAAGCACAATATTGTTTTACAAATTGAAATTAATTTAATTATAATTAAGAAATTTGCTTAATTATTTTATTTAAGAAAATTCATATGAAAAAATGATAAGTCCATTGCCAAGATGCATTATTCATATAGCAGATAGAGTTTTTAAATTAATTTTGAATAAATGTTTGACTGTAAATTTGACATTTTATATACTGTAGCTGAAACATTCTATTCCATAATACAATTTATAATTTCTAGGAAATTAATTCGAAATTTAAATACTATCCGAAACGTTCATATGGAGAAATATGTCGGAATTTCGTAAGATGTCAACTTAGGCTTTGATTACCATGTTTAAAAAGTAGACCAGAATATATAATTATTTTATTTTAAAGCCAATGTTTCATTTGAAAGTAATTTTACTATCTTTCGAAGTCTCCAATGCTTTAAAATTCAGAAAATATCGGTCGGCAAGCTCTATTAAGGAAACCATCAATATGCAATTCGCAAGAAAAACTAATTTGAAAAATTTATGCAAAGCTAGGAAATAAAATAATAAATTCGTAAATTATTGGTAGATTAATTTATATATATATATATATATATATATACATATGGTCATGCGTACATTAAAAATTTTATATCTTAATAAAAATTTTAAAATTTATTGTGCTGATAGGAAATTTAAAGCCCATAGTGTAAGTAAAAAACCTCTAATGAACCAATAAGCAGTCAAGTTCTCACGTTGACATTGCAAATCATCCTATTTTGACCACCGACAGTCATGTAAAAACCACAATGTATATATAAAAAATGCACCATAGTTCCATTCAATTAATTATCAGTCTACCACGACTCATGTATCTATTCCAAACCTAGTATGATTTACAATGAATTAACCATGCAACTTTATTAAATATTTAACATATTTGAAATATTTTATGACATTTCGCAATCACACAAAAATATTTTGCAACCAATCAATTAGTAGATACATATAGTTGGCTGCAAAAAAAATGAGACTGAACACCTATTTTTTCACGCTTTGTGGAAACGTATTGAGACGTTTTAGAGGAAAACTATAAAAATAAAAGACAACGAGAATTTTGTGAACTTTAAAATGGTCAAACAAAAAAGTTAATTAATTAAACTGGTACTTCGTAATTGTTGGAAAACACTTACCAAACAATTTTTTTGCTTTGCAAAGTTCCTACTTGATTTCTTCGGAATGGAAAGGTTGGAACAGCTTGAAAACGCCTTTGCGACATCGCAAATTTCTCGATCAACTTATTTTCGAAAGCTGAAAAAAATTCGACAAGGAGAATCTCTCAAAAGAAGAAAAGGAAGTGGACGCCCTCGAAAAATTATTGGAAAATTCATTCAGAAAACAGTCGCAATTGCTCTCAAAAATCCCTATATTTCTGGGAAAAAAATTGCAAACCGACTTCAAACTGAAGCCGACATCTCTGTGCATGAAACCACAGTTCAGAGAACACTGAAAAAAAGTGGAGTTACAAAAATTGGCAGAAAAAATCGACTTCTGATTACAAAAGAACATCAAGAAAAAAGATTAAATTTCGTGAAAGATTGGAAAGACTACACTTTTGAAGATGTTTGGATAACTGATGAGTGCGTATTTCAACTACACAGAAACAAAGTACAAGTGTGGTCGTCAAAGAAATGTCCAAGACCAACAAAAGCGGTTCCAAAGTTCGACCAAAAAATTATGGTTTGGGGAGCACTTTCCTATCGTGGGTTTTATTTGAAAATTTTAGACGGAAAAGCCACAATCGACAGTCAAAGATATTGCCAAATTATAGCTGAATTTATGCCTTATGCTGATGCTTTATATGATGATGGATGGATACTCCAACAGGACGGAGCAACCCCGCACACGTCAGCAAAGACAAAAAATTGGTTTTCTGAAAATAATATCCAGTTTTTGCAATGGCCACCAAGTTCTGCTGATCTTTCTCCAATCGAAAACGTGTGGCAGATATTGAAAAATGACGTTGAGAAGAAAAATCCGAAAAATATATCCGATTTAAAAGAAAAAATCCAAGAAAGTCAACACATTTTGACATCTGAAATGAAGTCGAATTTAATGAAATCAGTTTCAGTTCGTTTGAATGAAGTTATTTCTACAGGAGGAAAACAAATTAGACTTTGATGCTTTTTACTTATAGTCCCTTAATGTATCTTTAAAATCTTACCTTTCTTGAGTTGTTACGTTCAATAGTTCAAAAGTAATATGCCTTTTTTCTAGTCTCATTTTTTTTGCAGCCAACTATAAGTTTTAAAAAAGAGCAAATGAAAGCATTGTTTTTTTTCATAATAAATAGTAGAGTAATTCTATAAATTTGTCAACCATATGAAAAATTGATTTTCGCCGATTTGTAAAAAATCAGTTTGTTAAGAAAATATTCAAATCACTGCACTATTGCCAGATAATAAGATAATATATTTTTCTTACAATTATATTTTCGATAAAAATCTCATAAAGTTTATCATTGTATGTGTTTTTTGCCGCATAATGAAGCAAGAAATTGAATTTTAGCTTAGTGTAAATAGAATACTATTAAGTTGGTTTATTACTATGTGCATTCTTAAACTCATTCTTTTCAAAATTTATGTGTGGGTGCGTTACGTTAAGTTTGTAGAACCCGTTACATAGAAATTAAACTTTTATCAAGCGAAATTGAAATTTCAAGATGCGATTTTGGTCTTGATAATATTACGTCGGATTTATATGCGAAAGTACACATGTATTTTTTTTAAAAATGACCTATTTTTTAAATGTAAGTTAAATAATTTTTGTAGAAAAATGAAACGTGAGTTCGATACGGAGCTTTGTAATAGTAGAATGTAATATACATAACAGTTTAACATTTCAATAAGTCAATAAAAATTGTTCTAATTGAATTTATTATTTATGTTAAGTATACGACAAAATTGTGTGGGTCCGTTACGTGGAATTAACCAGTAGGTTTTAAAAAAAAATTCTTAAGTCTGTATAAAGCTTTATTATTCATAAATTTTAGTAAAAAATGTGTGAACTAAGTAAAATATATATATAATTATAAAAACCCTTTGAAATATTATTTCATTGTATAGTTTGTGGGCAGTTGATTAACTTCAAGCGATAGTAATTATAATATTTATACAAAAAAATTAATTTATTCATTTTTACAGCTCAGACTGGAGTAGGCATTTTTTAAAACAATCAAAATTCATTCGTTTAATGAAAAATATCAAATCTATGTCTCACCTCTGTAATCCCATATTAAAAATAAATCCTTATTCAAGGCAGACGCTCTGCTAATGTGAAGTCCGCGATCACGTTGGTAAAGCCTGGATAAATTCATAATAACCACATATTGCAGTTGATCAATTTTAATATTTGGGCATAGTAAAGGTGCAATACATGGATTAAATCTTCTTTCAATTCAAATGTCAACATCCGAAAATGGAATCACTAAAATTAAATTGGAATATTGATTTTATTTGGAAATTCATAGAGAGAGGAAAAGGGAAAGGAAGTTCTTCAGTTGATTAATTTATAGACAATTTTTGTGTTTTCACGAAGAAATTCACGTTCCTTCCAACTTCTAAAGATAAAATAGACACAAACGTTTCAACAAAAATCGCGACAGAAAATATTAGGTTTCAGAAAAGATTTGCAGCTATCTATAATAGTAGCGTTCTCAAGTTAGGGTTGAAGTAGGTTCAGCCTTCTTTTTATTTTGCTTTGTGTAATTAATAAAACTGCTTTATACATTAATGTTGGTTTGGAGTCTTTTTACTAAATTTCTAGAAACATCAAAAAATTTTTTTTCATGTGATGATGGTAATGATCATGTTCCTGAAACGTTTTAAATGCGACATACTAAATATCCAATAAAATGTTTGACAAGAAAATTGCTGGAAGCCCGTCATAGCCAACCTGCTCAAACAAATGAAACCTTCACTTATTATAATACTTATTTTAGAGCAATTGTATAATTAAATAGAAGTTTGGGTTTTTGAATTGGTCATACCTCTAACTGCTGTTGGACCATGCGGATGAATGCTGGTTTGGTATGCAAACTATGTCATCTTTGTAGAAACTTAACAAAATGCTGTTTACCAAATTCTTCTCGTTAATTTAAATACATGTATAGCTATTCTTAAGACACTACGGTATGGTGACTAAAGAAGAAAATCCCAGTTGAAAAGTCTAAGTACTTGTTTATAGCTCTGAAAAAAGATGAATGACTAAATAAAGTACAGAAACTGATTCCAGTGAACGATCTATTCGATTAAGTTCCAAAGACATGTTATCGTGATGATAACTATAGCTTCATTAAAATGAACATTTGTGCTGCGTTGCATTGTGCTATGTTGTGTTGTGCTGTTAGGTTATGCAATACCAATTTTTTAATGTGCCATGTTAAGTGTTGTGTAAAAAAGCACCATAGTGGTAACCCTGATACACATTATGTCATGTTTGATATGTTGCGACCGTGGTGTTACTGCCATATTAATTAATGCAATTTGTCAGAAAGTCCTTCTGCGCATGATCGGCATTGAAAAATTCAGGTTCTAATTCTTGTAAATTGATATGGTGGTTGGTGCAAAAGTTAATGGACATCTTCATGAAACTTAAATCATAAACATGAAGTCAATATTTATCTAAAAGGCAGTAACAATCAAACAATTTAGTTCAGTAAATTGAAGGGAGTTATACCTTTTTGAATTTGTCATTAAATCTAATTAACACGAGATTTTTAAACCAATTCAATTTCGAGGTAAACTTCACTTGGTGTGTTTGGAAGTACCATAATGATTACTTTCAGGAAATAACACAAATGTTGCTAATCCAGCTTTACGTACTTGTCAAATGAAATAAATTAGTACATATCTTTTACAATAATTGAACTTCCCATTGGAACATGTAAATATAGCCCGCACTGGGCATTTGATTTCACGAAATACGAGATATAAATTTAATTTTAGGTATAAATTTATTCAGTTGACGGAAAGCGTATATTCCCCAAAGGGAAGAAGTTATATCTATAATAATTACCTTCCTTTAAATGCTCTCGGCAGTAAATGTTTATGCAAACTTAGGAAGCTTTCGAAATGAAGTTGAGAATTTGATTGATTGTCAATATTGTTTTAAAAATGAGAAGATAATGAAGAATTAAATCAGAGAATATAGTTACTATTTTTAGAAGCAAGTCGTAGTAACAGACTAATAAGTCATTCTCATTAACACAGCTGAGATTCGAATCAAGTATCACTTTTCATGTATCAGTTAACAATATTCTTTAATTTGACAGACTCTCGCATTTCATCATTTCTAAATTTAGTCAAATCCCAGATATTTTTTTATATTAAGTTACAATAATTTTTTAATTTAAACTTGGTACTACTCTCGCCGTTGGAATATTCAAAATATTTACTATAATAGAAGGATTGGAATTCTAGAAAGATATACAATTTTGTTACATATTTATTATACAAGTATTATAATTCGTATTTCAATCATGTATTTCAAAAATTAATCTTTGAAATCCGTAGCCCTAACACTAATACATCTATTATCTTTGTAATTTATCTTATATAGGAGTGGGCAGTTTTTCAAGCTTGCTACAATGTACCGACGCACGTACATCATGTGTAGCAGAATTAAAAAAGAAACAACAAGGCACTGCTAATTCACGCAATTGCGCGTAAGAATTTTGACATGTTGCGTAATAATAAATTCATAAATTATAGAAGATTCCTAGCGAATACACTAATTTTCGATTCAACTACGAGTGGGCAGGGTGCCATTTTTAGTAGGTTTTTTATTGATGGCAAACAATTCAAATGAAAATCTCTAAAATGACTACGCAATTTTTAAGTTAAATTATTCAAGCGGAGAATTAGTTTATGCATTTATTAATTTTATTATGAGATATAGTTGAAAGAATAATTCAGGTACAACCATTTCAAATTTTTTCATCAATACTAATAAATTTATAAGGCGGAAATGAAGCCTATATGAATCAAAGCGATCTATAGTATAATATTATAGATTGCCTTGACATGAATCATACACACGACATGACAAACTTTCATTTCTAGAATGAATTCTTGAGTAGTCATTTATAACAACGTGTCCAAAATTAATAACAATTGGCAAAATGCTGAGTGAACCCCAATAGAGTAGAAGGTCCAAAGAATATGGTTTTACAGAACAATCTACTTCAATTGGATTTACTGACCTGGTATGTGGAAGCAATGGGACTGGGACCAAAAATAAAAAAGGTGGGAGCACGGATTTCAGAATATTACTTATAATTTGGGTAAAATTGAGGTTATGCCATGGAATCAATGGGACTATGGGATCAGAAAATTTCATGGGAATCGGACCGAATCCAATGGGACTAAGTAGGATTGGGGCCAAAAAAATCCTGGTCCAGTCGCACCCTACCATATAATTCTACTACGTATGTCTTGAAACACCCGATAAGTTCAAGAGGTACATTTTGATCAATAAATTTACTCGTTTTCCTATTGATAAGTCATTTATGAAATTCTTGAGAACTATCGTTGAATAACACAAAAAGCAATTAAAATGAATGTAAAATGTTAGTTCAGAATGTTAAGAACTGCAAACCGTTGTCGATAATTAGAATCTTAAAAATAGAACACTTCGATATACGAATACACTTATAAACAAAGTATGTCAAAGACAGTTTTAAATAACATCTGTTTTACAGCTGCTGCATTTCTGAGGATAAATAATTCTAGTCATCAGAGCGAATTAGAAATAACTATTAATCGAGTGATTAATCAAACAGATCTTGAAAAACTTGTTGCCTTTTGGCTTACAGGCCTTTAATCATTCCAGCTTTATGAATTCTTCTGAGCGTGAATTGCTGCGAATACTTATACAGTAAGCATTCGAGGTCGGAATCGATCTCTATTGATTTAATTATCTCTTTGATGACGTTTAATGGTACATTAAATTTACACTATTTAGCGAATTGTTTTCATTTTGTAGTTAAGCTAAATTAAGCAAATTATACTGCTATCCACTTCTGCACGCCGTGGGATAAAAAATCCACATTACTTAGAATCTCCAATATATATGACTTGATTTTTAATATTATTAGTGTACTTAATGAAATGCACTTATCCATTTTATCTATTTCACAGTTACGTAATTTATTGATGCGCTTCAAAACCACTTTAGAATAGTTGCTTCAAAGAACTAAATTCATATCGTCCCATCTATTACTCTTGGAATTAAACATATGATGTAGTTTTTTGCTTAATATCCTTGGATAATTTCTTCAAATTTTAATTCACGTAGGTTTAGAAAACTGTTTAAAATTTCGCTTATTTATTTCAAATACTAATTAAAAAAACTAATATCTGAATCAGGTAAAACCTAACCCGTGAAGGAAACTCAAGTTTATTTTGGGATGAATTAAAAAGTTATTAGTTTGCACTGTTATGAGGTAATGCTAAACTTGAGCAATAATTAAAGTCTAGAATGGCAATTAACAATCCTTGCGGATGATTTACAATTGTTGTAGCATATGGTAAGAATGGATTTACGATTCCTGAAATAAATTATATAGACTTCGATTCAAACAGTTTTAAATTCTTGCCATATTGCGTCACATGATAATGCAATTTTTTAGAGATTAGTTTGTGTTTTTATACAATTTAGCAAATGGCCTAAGGAAAATTTTGGATATCATCTATTCCAAAACCGGGGACAGCCTATGGTGTAAAATTGCGACGATTTACAATATCTTACACTTCCGATCAAGTCAGTGTAAAATGTTTTATGTATACCAATACAACAGTGATAGTTTGATATGTAATTTTATTCAAAACTTTAATAACTTTCAAAATGAACATTTATTGCACAAGAAGGTATGAGTCAAAATTAGATAAAAAAGAAAAACTAAATATCAATAAACAAACATGTATAACATTTAATAATAATATTTGCAGTAATGTTGACATTAAATATACTGCAAAAACTTTCTAAAATTACTGATGGTACATATATAATCTCTAAAATTTCTTCTTAGCTTTTGACAAGACAAAATGTTCATGTAAATTAGTTGTTGAGTAAAATATTCAAAAAGTTTAAATGCTCTATGAACAAAATGAATAAAACATACTTCTTAAAAGTACTAAAAAAATACTAGAATTAAGATTTTATACATGATTATATTAAAACAATCAAGGAATTTGTGAAACTTTTTCAATCTCCCAAAATCTCTTATATTTCTTAGCAAAACAATCTGAAATAGCTTTTGAAAAATTTACTGTTTTTAAAAAACGTGAAGAACTTTTTACCTAGAATCCACAAAGACGGTTAAAGATCGAAAAAAATTCTAACATTAGTCTTACAAAAATAAAAAACTCAATCTCATTTAGAGATTATCATGTAAAATTAATATGGTTGTTTCATTTATGATTAAAACAAACTTGTGCTTTTGAAATATCCTCGCTTTATAAAAAGAAAGGATTCATCAAACGTTTGTTTTCTTTGTGTCATTCATAAAATCCTTTCATTTTTTTCAATGAAAAAGTTAAAAAGAGCTTTGAGAACCATTAAGTCAGTAGGTTTCAGACTTCCTCCTGGTGTGAAAATGGTATGGATTCATAGATTCATTGTACTTTTAAAAGCAACTAGTTGTTACGCTCAGCCTAACCCCAAAGCTACCAATTAAAGTTTTAGATGACAATTGAAAAAAAATTAGTATGCATGCCAATAGCAGAATAAATATTTACCAAACTTAAATAATTATTTTATGAAATTGAAATTAGGTTATGCTATTGAATTATATTATAATGCATCCATTTCTAATTGAAATTTTTAAACATGGTTGAATTGCCGTGTAAGGATTTATAAAATTGTTCTTAGAGTACGAAAAATTCAATCAAAATTTAAGCAAGATGAATACGCTTTTGGTCCATAAAAATAATTTTTAAATATATTTTAAAGTATCTGTTAATTGCTATTCTATTTTTATGACAATTTAGATTTTCAATAATACATTGATTAGTAACTAATATAAAACTTATACTTTAATTTTTTGCAAGCAAAGTAAGTTATTTAAAATTGTTAAAAAGTCTTCAAAACTACTTCTTGCAAAACAAATTTATTGATTTCATATTTAATATATCGTGTTTATATATATTTTATTTTTAAATGTTAAGTAATACGTATTGAGAACAAAATGTAAACAAGACATCGATATTGAATTAGTCAAGTAACATAGAAATACAAATATTTGCAATACTAAAAAGTACATTAATATAATTCATTAATTTTTATAAAATTAATTTCAGGAAATTATTAGTAGTAAATTAATGGCAAATTTGGCTTTTAAACTGCATAATAAATGACAATTCCGTCTGTGTATGAACTTGTCAAGACAAACTTACTGAATACAACATGTTCTAAGATATGAAAAAATTGTGATTATTGCATAAATCGAAAATGATCCTTATATCAATTTAGTTTTCAGTTTAACACTATCATTTTCCAATTCCTGCATTGTCTAAAAATGCAATAGTAGTAAAAAATTTTTTTATTATATTTAAAAAAATGAATAAATTGCCTAGTTAAACTAAAATCCTTTAATGGATGTCAAACCTAAAATGCGTAAAAAGTGCTGCCCAATACATGAAAAACTATCCTCTTCTAATTCTGTCGTTTTATTTGAAGTGCGCATTAGGTTTTTAGAGAAAAGTTACAGATATTTGAAATAGAAAATTTTTTGTTTTAGCATTTTAAATTGCAGCCTAGAGTATGAAACCATGTTCTTAAGAATTTCAGAGTTTATAATACACTATGTAAATCAAAATCTGTATATTTAAGAGAATTTTAATTTTGAATAATTCTTATTAGGACTTATTTGTTTAAAGACCCGGGAATTATTTAAGAACCTAGATATAAATTGCAGTACCAGCAATGGTTTAGCAAATTCTTAATCCTGGTTGTTCATAAAAGAATTTGAAAAGTGTGGTTACCTTATATGTTGAAAGTCTGCTATCAGTCCAAAATTGTAAAAGATAGAAATCCAAAGTGCACTCGC
>CABFPE010000050.1:348414-364500 GCA_900660155.1 Hofstenia miamia | reverse complement strand
CAACTCTTTTTTTAAGAAAAAATGATTATTTTCGCTTAGTAAAAAAACACCAAAATACATTCTTGTTTCTCTAGTCTAGTTTTAAATATAAGGAAAAATTCTCTGTGTCATGAAGTAATACTTACAAATGACTTTGTAAAACATTTTTTAAATCCTGTTTACCTTGAATAGATCAGGAGAAAAATGGATTCTAATTTTACTATTTATTCAATATGCGACAGCCATTTTGAATTTTTTTCATATTTTGAAGCAAGTTGCAAATTTTTTCTCAAAACTTTCTAAACTACATGAGAATGTCTAGCAATAATATGCAATAGATTTTTTTAAGCATCCAACCATAAAAAAAATTTTTTCAGGTGCCAAGGGTTACCTTAAGTGGATTTTCAAAGGGCAACTACAGACAGCTATTCTTCGTTATTGTACTCAATGTGCAGAATTTTTACAAAGCAGAAGCATGCACGAATATTAAATATCAACTCTTTCCGCTAGAGGCTCTTGCTTACGCGTGAAATCGAAAAATAAATAGTGGCCAGCTTTTAAAATCACATTGCTGCAAGGTTCCAGGTAGTGTTTTTTGTAGGTCATCTGCAAATGGAATGTAACTAATTCTACATGTGATTATGATAGGTATCCCCCAAAAATTTTTGAATATTTAAAAAATCATATTCCAGAGATGGACATGAGTCGGTCTTTCATTTTTCATTGTTCATTTTTTATTTTTCACTTAAAATTTTAATTTATAAAATAATCAAAAATGAAAAATGGAAAACAAAATTCAGAAATTTTGTTTTTTATTTTTCGATTTTGTTTTTTCATTTTTCTCTTTGTAAATCACTTGCAAATTTTTAAAAATGAAAAATGCAAAATGCACATTTAAAAATGAAAATTAAAAGTTGCAATTTCCGTTTTTCAGTTTCAATTTTCAAAACGAAAAGTGAAAAACGGAATTGAATTGGAGCCCTGGTATCTGCACAATGTGCATGTGCAGTGACAAGCAATTCTTAAAAGCAAAGAGAATTTACAACTTCGTCTTGTAGAACGACATTCGACTCATTTTTTGGAAAGAGTCTTCATTAAGAATGAGGTATTGATACAAAACATAATAGAGCACATTCATCATTAATGTCGACATACATAGAGCTGCTTCACCGTATTGTTGGCAATCGTCACAATTTCATTAAGCCTTCAATTAAATTTCTTTTCTTAGATTATGTTTCTGAATTACAAAATTTTTTTATTCTTTTTTAATCAAATGCGTGTGAATAGAATCATCAAAATTGAGTTAACAATCATAGCTAAATTAAAAAATGTGGCCACTTTTCAAAATTTGGATTTTATTTAAAGTTATTAGATGGCATTGGTACAAGTAATAGTTCAAAATATTGCCAAATACTCGAGGCATTTGTACCATAAGCAACCTGCTTATATCCCGATTCATATATCCAGCACAACATAGAGCAACCCCTCATACCTCAAAATCTACAAACGAATTTTTTACCAATTATAATATTCAAGTTATGCAATGGCCATCAAATTCGCTAGATCTAGTACCCATAGAGAACGTGTGGCAGATTCTGAAGTATTTTGTCGAGAATAAAATCCCACAATTCTGAAAGAATTAAAGAGTTGCATCCTTGTATTGCAACACCAAATAATTCAAGAAGTTAGAGTCCGTTTAATGGAATCCGTTTCAAAGCGTTTCACGCTTTGCATGGCAAATTTGTCAAATAACTTTCTCACCACGTTACAAGCCGAGACAATTATATTTTCAAACATATTTTATAAGCTTCTATTTGTCTTCATTTTGTTATCAAAAGTGTGCTTTTTAAACGCAATTGGGAAACTATTTACTATGTAAACAAATCAATGACGTACATCAAGGCCTACCTATATCACAACCTGGTGACTTACTGTACAAAAAATGATAAAAAAACAACAAAATAAAACTGACCATGTTCCTAATGCCACTGATCTTACCAAATGCATTCGAATTGATTACCTACATTAAAGCCCGAATTTGCTGTACAATAAAGGAAAGAAAGGAATAAAATGCTCTTGCAAGTTGTGAATTGGCTTAAATTTTGTCCAAGTGTTCAAAATGAAGAACATCACAAAATTCTCTATTACATTTGTGACCTACAATCTATCAATTCACTTCATAAAACAAACAAATGGTTCTCCAAGCAAACTAGAAGGTTCATGAGTCTTTCAAATATACTTGGAACAACACGAGCTGACTATTTTCCTAATATCACTGGTCTTACCAACTCTATTGGGAATGCTAAATGCAGATATTATTGGAATGGCATTTTTTATATTCAATTGATCTTTATATAAAAGTGCCACAAGAAGTACCACTGCACAATATGCGCAGAAAACATTCATTTGAAATGCCACTGCAAAATTTTTTCTATTTTGAGTGCATTTTTTATAAATCTTTAAAAATAGAATCAAGCATGTGGAAAATCCTATGAAACGAACAACATCATCAGCGATATATAAGAAAGCTAAGGTTTTTAATATATGTGAACAACGCATAGAAGAGAAATGTCAATGCTTGCGCTTTGATAACTATCTTTCAATATTTGTCTTTAATGTAATGATTTACTTCAGTATATTTGTACAACAATACAGTTCTATTTACATTTAATAAGTTAAATATTTTGAAAAATGTAGACATTGGCTTATAGAAACGAATATACAAAATTGATAAGTTTCCTATTGAATAGTTAAAAATGTTGAACAAATTAATATAATAAATAAAATAAAAAGAAATTAACAAAAACCGGGTAAAACTTTGAGACAGATTGGTTTACATTTTGATTATAAAAAGAGCCAATTTGACAAAGGATTCAGTTAATCTGCATCTAAATGGAGTTATCTTTCTCTTATAAACACAAATATTTGTTCAGAACTTTGGTGGCCAATTTGCATGACAGATTGAAGTTCAAAAGCACAACTAGTATGTCTATATGTTGTAAATATCGTACATATGTATTTTTGCAGATTGTCAGCATGTACAGCAATTGTATTGGTCTTTATATGTAAACAGAAATAAAGCTATTGAATATATTCAATGGATCTTTATGTAAAGATGTTACAGGAAGTACCACTGCACAATATGCGAACAAAACAATCATTTGAAAAGTCACAGCAAGATTTTGTCCACTTTGCATGTATTTTTTATAAATATTTAAAAACAAAATCAAGCATGTGCAAATCCTATGAAACAAACAATATCAACAGCGATATATGAGAAAGCTAAAGTTTTTAATATATGTGAGCAATGCATAGAAGAGAAATGTCAATGTTTGTGTTTTGATAACTATCTTTCAATATTTGTCTTTAGTGTAATGATTTACTTCAGGTTATTTGTCGAATTACAGACTGAAGCTCAAAAGCAGAATTTAGCTGTAAATGGCAACTAAGAATTTAATAATGATTTCTTAATGGAGAAGCACCAACATAGAATTGGCCCAAGCTAGGGTAAACAAAAAAAACGAAAAGCGGTTTCCATTTTATAAGAACAATTCAATTAACTACAAATGTGATAGAGTAGTTTGTATACCAGTACTAATAAAGCTTAGCACAATAAATGGTATGAAATCATTCTCATATATTAATTCTACTCAAATATCCTTTTTCTAATTTTTCAAAATTTCAAATAAAAAATTACTGAATTAATCATTTCACCATACGCAGCCCCGTAGTCAGCCTAGAAAATTTGAGGGTGCAGAGAACTTTTGCATGACTATAAATATGAAATCAAAAATTTCCATTTATAGCAAAAGGCCTTAAGGCTGCTGTAATTGAACTACCCAGAATAATTTGTGTAGGTTCCTGTATCAAAGGATTTAATATTAAGAATCCCTAAGAATATCAGCAAAAAGCTGATTATTGGAATTTATATAAATATGTTATACATTTAATTTCGTAACTTTATCTTAGAAATGTGTTATTTTGCTATGTATTTTGTGCCATATCAAGTTACACATTAAAAGATCTCATAAAAATTCGTATAGTTCTGAAAGAAGTGCACAGAAAAATAATCAAAAATATCTAATAAACTTAAATTTAAATGAATACAACTTTTCAAATAATCTCTTTGCAAATTGTATGTAACAAGAAGTATTAATTGTATTGCTTATGATATTTTGCAATATACTATGTTAAATGAATAATTGATTCTAATGTAGAAACTAAGTGATAGAGTCAAAATATTTTAAATATATATTGTCAATGGTGGGAACCATGACGCTTGTTAACTAAAGAACAGAAAAAAACGAAGTAGATTTCCAGATAATCAAAGAAAATAATAATTCTAAAAAGTAAACCTAATAGCAGAACTAAATCTACTGTGTATTCAACGGTGAATGCCCTCAAGCAACAGATCAAATACATCGTCTGTACCAGATGACAAAAAGCAGATTAAATGTAGTTTATGTGAGTATAAGTTTGGCAGATCAACTATGGTCTTGTGCCACAAATGTGGTTACATTCACATTTCTAGAGGTGGATTGAAAAAAGGAAACTAGTGGTCTCATTTGACCATTGCTCTTCTCTAGTGATGTGCAAACATCCCATAGCTCTAAGGAAACACATATTGGATTGACACCAATCTATTGCTGAACTTCGAATGCACACTAATGTATCACCCCAGTCAACCTCCCCATCTGACTGGTTTAAAGTGTCCGATGAGTATTTCCAAATAATCAATAGCCCCAACTATGATAATACTGCATCTTGAAAGGCATATTCAAGAGATATTCATAGGTGAAGCGCCTAAAGCAATGGCTCTAAGAAAATTGGAAATATGTATGTGTTTGTGGGACAATATTTTCTGACTCGTTACATAATGCACATGGATACAGATGCAATGTCATTCATCTATGCAGCAAGTATTCAGTCTTAACAGGCCAACCTTGAAACACATTCTGGTAACAGCACATTCCAGAAATCCTACCATAGGTAACATGGTGTCACAAGTCGCAGCCCCTCCTTTATCATGCTAATGCTGTTTTCTGCTCTAATGCTGGAGTGCATCAAAGTGACCCATTCATCCCTATCATATGTGCCTTGGCTCTCCATCGTCTTAACGTCAAGCTTAATATCATGGAAGGCTCAAATCGAGCAATTCATAACTGTCTGCAGGGAACTCGTTTCTGCTACATCATGGTCTGGTTTGGAGATTAACTTGAAAAATATTAATTATTCAGTCGCCAAGATCTCAGTGACTTTCTGAAGGAAATAATAATAATAATAAATACAAATTTGTAATTGTAAAACGGAAAGAGGAAATGGCTGACAATAAGACATACAAGAGTTTAAAGAAAGAGCACCTTGTTACGTAATATAAACAAGCTTTATTGGAATAATTGTCAATATTTCATTGGTTTAAAATTAGGAGGTTGACTGACATGTCAATGGATTATTGCAATTTGTAGGCAGTTGATTGTTTTAGATTAGACGATGTCTGTTTTGGGTCTCTGCATCAGCTGTGTACACTGCATACTGTGAAAGCACTCTGATCAACTGCTGTTTTAAATAACTAAAGCGGATGAAAGTTAATCATTTGGATAAGTGTATGAGTGTAATTGGCTAATATATTTCATAAATTCTTAAAAATTCACGTAGTCCAAAATTTTGAAATAATTGCCAAATCTTTAGAACCAATTTGCAAATAAAATGCAAAAATTTTGCACTAATTTTTGAAATAAAATCTGAACTTCATAGAGTTTCTTTGGCATAGCATTCAAGAGAATGTTTTTTGTAATGTGTGATTGTGTTTGAACACATTTTTCAAAATCGTATTTTTTGATAACATGCTTTATCTATTTATACTTTTGTAGGTTAGTTATTTCCCAGAATCGGATTATTTGAAGTGACACATATTTTTACAATATTTATAATAGAGTATGTTAAAAACAAAACGTTAAATATTTGCATTAAGAAAGCCAATAATGAGTATTTACTACCATAAATTAAAGAAAATAACTGAATTATTGCAATTGCAGTTCCTGCTTTTTTATTTCACTAATTCATGCAAGTAAAGATTCTAGACGATTCCTTTTGCAAATTGATAAACCCTTCAGAAATATGATAATATCTATTCCACATAAAATTTAGAATTTTACGAATTTTCCCTTGGCAAACTGCTGGATGTGGTAGTGATTTAAAGACAGATTATGAAAATTGAATAAATAAAATCCCTCAAGTGATTAGTAAGCCAATTTACGAGATCAATAAACATGTCATTATGATTCAATTCTTCATCATTTAGTCTAAAAAGTGCATCAAACTTTCTTGCAACATGTCTTAAATGTATTACACTTTGTAAAAATTTGAAAAACCTGTTTTTTTACATATCATTTCTCAAATTGATCCATATATAGTTACCTGCAATATATAAAAGGGTCTGCATTTCTTCCAATGTTAGCTAATCAATGAGTTCATCATTATCAATTAACACTACTTCTTATTTTGACAAATCAGAACTGCATTTAGTACAACAAAAGCCCAGTTTGCTTTTAGAAATCATCAATAGGGAAATATTTAGAAAGTTCCTTAATCAAAATAGATTGATCTTATTTGAATTGATTACATTGAAATGAGAAATAAAATATTTACTCAAATGCTTTGATGATAAAATGAAAATTCCAGTTTCAGGGAATCATATGTTTACTATATATATATATATTCTAGCATCATCAGGATTAGCATAACCATAGAGTAAATAGAGTACACAATAAAGTTATAGCATTCTGAATGCATAGTATCTACTATCAAGCAGACAAAGAAATTCCAAACATCATGATTTAGAGCTGAGTTAGTAAACAGCATTAGTACTTTCAGCAAAACAATGTAATAATTACTAAAGATCAATAATACATAGAGTCTAATGTTGTCAGCACAAAACAGCCTAGTAGTGAGCCTATGAGAATTTACAAGGCAATTACGTCCAAAGCAAAACAAGTTAGCAGTCGTCAAGTGCATAGAACGAACATACTGGATCAGCTAGACCCCAAAGAGGAACAGGCTTGCATAAGGTTTACACTCCAGCAACCTACAAATGGGAATACCTCATTACACAACACTCCTCAACTTCGTAGAAAGTTTAGCTTCTCATGATCATCTAATAATGAGTACAAGAGAGTGAACGACCAAGCTAAGCAGAAGCTAAAATTTTATTAATTGATCATGCACACATTTGCCCTACTTATACACATAACTAACTAAAAGCATAACCAATGTACAATCACCTGCCAATGGCAGAACTAAAATTAAATGTTTGTGCATGACTTCAGCAAGCATGAAAGGACTAATGCTGGAGCCAATTGACGATTCCTGTGAGATGCTTAGCAGCAACAGTAGTAGTGTGATGATGGGAGTGATTCGGAAATTTGCCTTAACACTAATGCCACACGCCCACCCAATGCTGCACTGAGGGCATGTTGACCAAAAGTTTTTAGTGAGACAGTTGTTGCAGGAGTTTGTTAGTCTTATCCAAGATTTTTAGACTTCTGGTATCTTCCCAAGTGATGTCAGTGATGTCGTCTTTGCAGCTGAGGTAAGCCAGCATTTCAATTTGGGTAGTTTTGCTTTTGTGATAGCAAAGGTATTTTAGGTTTTTCACCAGTGCCGGAATGATGATAGAATGGCGCAAATTGTTGAGTCTTTGTTGAAATATATCGTAAAAAGTGCGATAGAGTTTTTGCCTTTTGAGAGCAATCATGAGTGTCATCTTTGCGTCAATGTCAGAAGTGTGCGCAATTGCAGTGTAGAGACGCGCGTCTGGGAAAAAGAACTGGAACATTGAGGTGAGTGACTGATGATGTTGTTGCTGCCAGTGAATAGCATAAGTGATTGTATTTTCTTTTGTTAAGTTTTGACTTTAGATTTTTAATTTGTTGTTGAATAGGTAGTCCCTTCCTGTAGACATCCTCGGGAGCATTTTTAGTGTCAACAAGAAGTCAGTATCCTTGATCGCACTCTCAGAGTGTGTTGGCTACATCTTTGAAAAGTTTTGTACATTTGAAGTTCATTATTTCTTGGGCGCTATTGTAATACAGTTTGTAAGCTGGGATGTCATGTTTGATGGGCTTTATTGACTTGCTTTTCAAGTAACAATAAATTACTGGAATGCCAATAAGGAGATGTGGTATGCAGAAGTTATTTGCAGTGGTGATTTGGTTTTCTAGTTGGTGCCAGTGACCAGTTGTTTCTGTAATTTGGGCTGTGCTGAATATCACTGGCTATTTGGGCAAATTATGATCGATTTCTGGAATGATATCTAGGTTGGATGTTTTAGTGAAAGATTGTTTTAGTTTTCATGGGATTAGAAAGTGAGTTGATGCAGAATAAATGTCAAAGGCTACTTGTTGGTTGGGGGCCATTAGTGTTTCCAGTTCTGTTTTGGTGTATGATTCTGCAAAAAGATTCATCTTGATTAACTTGATGTCGGATATTGTGTCTGGGGTATACTTGATTGGTGTGATCAGTATCTGAGTTTTGTTATTGAGTATCGACTTATCCAACAGAAGGTTTTGGTTTTCTGCTCTAATCCAGGTGGGTGTTTGTATGATTTCTGTTTTTGAGAGCTTTTTGTTCATAATTAGGTCAATTTGTTGTTGTATATGTGGACATAGTTGAATTGTTGATGTGGAGAGGAGGTGTTCTTCTTCTTCAAGTGTGATTGTTGTTTTTGGGAGTAGGTTAATGACTTTGATTGGTTCAAATTGTATGTAATTTCAGGGTAACTGCAATGTAGATACTGAAATAAGTCGCTGTTCTTTTCTTTAATGTTGTCATTATGACAGAGTTGGAGGTATGACTGGGTGCTTTGTGGTATCTGTTGTATTAGCATTTCTGTTTTGAGCGGAGCTCTGATGTCAATTGATATTTTAAAATGGGTTTCTGTGGTTGTGCCCCACATATATTTGCATGTGTAGGGATGAAGGAAGCCCAAGTTGCTTTTGTGGATGTCAAGGTTATTTTGCATGATTATGGGAGATGTTCAACCCAGCAGGTTTTCTTTGTTGCTGACTCTGATGAGATATTTTTAGTAGGTGTAGTTAGCTTGTTGGTGCTCTTTGATGGGGAAGGTGATGATTGGCATAGAGTGCAGAAGTCAGTTTTTCCCTTTTGTGCAATTGGAGCTATGGCAATTTTATGACATTTCTTTTGAGCTAGTGTTGATTGTTTAGCTTTAGTAATGGGGATATCCAGATTGTTGTTGTCTGTTAGAAAGATTGCTAGTAGCCAGATTGCAGAATTAGTGTTGATTTCTGGTATTTGCTTATCTGTGAATAGATTTGTTTGGAAATCTTTTTTGTAGTTGAAGTCAGCAGCTAAGCTAATATTGTAGAGAAGTTTTTTGATGCATGTATTGTATGTTCTTGATGGAGATTCTATGGTAATGGTAGGCCTCTGTTCATGGTGATGCTGGGTCGCTTTGAGAAGGGGCCATCATTCATTGATATTGGTAATGGTTTCCTGATTCTTTATAAAGACAAACCTTACTTTTATCTTCATTACCAAGATAGGAATGGAGTTGAGATCGACTATTTCCAATGGCTGTGCTAGTAGCATTGCATCTATTGCCAATTGTTGCTCAGTAATGATGTGATATTGAGCATAAATCTGTGCATTAGGATGTCAATTAGTATCAGTTTTGTGAAAGAAATTTCCTGTTCAACTACTGTTCTTATGAGAGTATTTTTCTGTAGTAATCAGAAAAATTCGACATAGCTTTCCAGATCAATTATGTTGTCTGGGGTGGGTGACTCTTGTTTGATGTGAATGAAGTTGAGAGTAATGTTGAAGGTGTGGGCTTCAACTAGTATGATGTTAATTCTTTGGACTATTTTGGGATCAGCTTTGTCTGCTGCTTTGAGTATGTAAACTAAGTTTAGTAAGTTCCAATATGTGTTGATGCACTCCAGTAATTTGCAGGTGTTTCTGTTTTTGATAAGTTTGAGTAAGTTTTTGAGTAGGAGATTGTTGTTGAATGTAATGTGCATTGTACTACATAAATAATTGCAACTCAGTTCTCCATTATGTGTGATGGATAGAAAATGATTGTGTTAATTGTGAGGCAATTTTCAGCATCAATTGTTGTTGGTAGTGCATCACTAGAAACTATTTTCATCAATTGATAGAATGTTTAAGATTGTTTCTCACATTGCTTCTGAAATGTTGTTGTGGGTGATGTATCTGCTGCATCTTGTAGCAATGAAGTAGGGACGTAGCAGTTTGCCTTCTAATGTTGATGTCTGTTGTTGGAGTGTTTGGAAGCAGATGTCTTGGTGATTGATGGATATTGAAGATGTTTGAGTAAAGATAGGTGTGAGTATCTGGCATTTAACAGGTATCTTTGAATGAGATGTGCAAGTGCCCACCCTTTTTCACAATATAGTGGAGGAGCTGGTAGTAGTTTGCTCATCATTGGTAGGCAAGAGTGACCTGCAGCTAGAGACACCTGAGATAAGATCAAGTACACTGTAGGTGAACGTCCTACAGGCAGATAGAGGTGCACTTGGAGAATGCAGATTAGCTGTGCTCCTGTGAGTAGATCTTCTGGGGCTTGTTGCTACTGCTTTGTACTTCATCTGAAACATGATCTAAAGACAAACTTGCAATATTAATAGATCAATCTTTATAAGTAATAATAGATTTAGCAATTCATTTAGGTTGTGTGCATGATCATACAGGAGAAGAATGTTTGCATTTATAATTATTGTCAAAGAGTCATTGTTGAAGACAGAGCAACCTGGGGTAAGATAATATTGATTGTTATCTGATTTAATTAACTTGAATTCATTTAGGTTTGAAATTTGAGCATTGTCAATATCATGTGCTACATGTTTGATGTTCTGAAAGTGTGTGATCCTTTTTTTATCCAATTCATAGTTGTTATGTCCTGTCATGGTTGCCATGTAGCATCTTCTACCAGGCTTGACATCAATTTACTCAAATCTATTATAGCATAATCCAAAACTAATGAAGCTGCTAAAAAAACAGTCAGTCAAAGAAGAATTAAGATTGGACTGGAATTTGATTAAAAATAAATTATAAATTAATTATCATCTTAAATTACTTTTGTATAATGCAACTAAGAAGTTATTAATGAAAAGATTAACAATTAAATTTGTCAATTTTAATAATTTGGCAAAACGAAGGGGTGAATTTGCATTCCACTATTTTTAGCCATCTTGGCAGGTGAACATTTGAAATTCAAAATCTACAGATACTTTTTAAACTCATATATAAATAGAGCAAAACCATTGTACAATTTGTTGAAGAAAATTCTTCAGAATTCTTATCTTTAGTTTATTATAGTTTGATTATTAATTAAAATGTTCAGCTAAACAGTTAGTGCTTAGTAGTGGTGAGGATCCCACAATGGGGATGATTCTTGGTTTCTTGTTCCAAACCATGAGCCTACACTTAGGTTAGGTATATGATTAGGAGTTTTTACTTCCTTTTAGCTAACTATTGATCCCTGCTGACATGTATAAATGATAATGAATTTGATATAAGGCTGGTAAGCTGAACATAGATTTTTATATTTATATTTAAACTAGATACAATTCATGCCCATAACTTGACTGATAATGTGACCTTATATATATATATTATTTATTACATGTAGGCTAGGAAGCTGCTATTTAGTTATCTTATTTAAATAAAGTCAACATATTTCAGTAATGGCTAATCATATATATATATATTAGCAGCTATTGACAATTGAGGTTGCAAGTATATAGTACACTTGCTGCCTGTTATTTCATCCATTAATTATAGTTATTGAAGCTTAATAATATGGAGGCTACATAGTTTACAAACAGTACATCTCTACCCACTAGCATACCATAGCAATTATATTGTAATAATGGAGAAATTGGATATCAACGCCTGGTAGAAGATGCTACATGGTGACTGTGACAGGTTTCAAACAGAAGAACATTAAGAAAAATGGGTAACACAACTTGGATAGCCCTGACACCATTATTTCTTAGTCACAATACTGTAAACTAAGCAACTGCATTGCTACAAGACAATAATTTGATAGTTAGCAAAGTGTTCAAATTATACTTAACTATAGTGCATCACAATGATTACCAATAATCACAACCAAAAAGGAGAAACCACTACTAACAACTTGGGAATGATGACCAATAAATGAAGAAAAGACAGTGCAAAGAAAACAGCACCTAGAGTTGTAACTCCAAGAGCATCACACTCAACCTCACACTCTGACAATACAGACTTGTTGCGCACAATGGATTTACAAATATTACAAATGTCCCCAAAACAAGCCCCCCAAGAAATCCTCCAAATTCTGAGGAAAAGCAATGAGACTTAGACATTGTTGAAAAATGAAATAAGACAGTTAACTGAGAAATTTCAACAGATGGAACAGCAAAGTGAAAGTATGCAGAGTGAACTCAAAGCAGAAATGGAAACAAAACTAGACAGACAGAGTGAACAATTCCAACAGGAAGTCAAGATGCTCACACAACAATTGTCAGAGAACTGGAGAAACCAAAGTACAAAAGTTCAATACTGCCACAAAATAAAACCAATGATACTATACTTTGTAAGGCAACATTCCAAAAGTTTAATGGAAAGGTTGATGGCTATAACCCAACATTTATTGAATGGCTCCAGATTTTTGAAATTACCATGGCAGAGAGGAAAGTAAATCAAGAAGCAGCAGCAGCCAGACTCCCCCTATATCTGACAGGGACAGCCTACCAACATTACCTGCTGTTGGTTACCAACACAAAAAGAAATTATGGATTGTTAATAGGAGATTTTATAGAATATTATGGGAATGAGAGTTTTAAGAACATGTATCACATCATTCTGAATGCAACAAAAATGAAAAAGAGTGGTGATATACAAAATTATATCCAACAGGTTGAAAGACTCATAATGTTAAGCTCAAGGGAAAAAGAAATATTCTAAGTATGACTTGTTTTCTCATATCTGCAAGGGAATGCCAGTGTAGCATCATCCAAAATAATCAGAAAAAAGCTGCAAACATTGCAGAATAGACTAAGATTGAAAAGGAGTTGATTAAAAAATATTACAATCAATTAGTTGCTATGATTTCAGATTAATTTGTAAAATGCAACCAAGAATAAAATATGTATCAATAAAAAGAGAACTGTATCTGTCAATAAAAATACTTTCGACAAAACGACGCCTACGTTATTTTATCGCCGCCATCTTGGCAGAAGTTTGAAATTTAAATCAACAGGTACTTCTTTTGAAATTACTATAAATAGATTAAAACACTGTAAGAAGTTGATAAAGAATTTTACTTAGAATTCTTATTTTATTTTCTCATTAACAGTTTGATTATTTAATACAATGTTGAGCTAATCAAGCAGTGTTTAGTAGTGGTCTGGATACATCACAGGGAATGATTCTAGGGTCCCTGTACCAGATCATGAAAGTGCACTTATGTTAGGTGTAGGGGTTTTCTCTTGATTAGCCGACTAGCATTTCTTCTCTACATGTATCAGATAACTAACTGTCAACAAATGGTTGGATAACCAAAACTTAGGAATTATCTTAATATTGTTTTAGATCTAAATTGATGACCTATAATCAACCAATATAATGACCTTACATGTAGTAATTGTAAATGTAGGTTAGGAAGTTGTTCAACTAGAACTTATTTAACTAAGCCAATATATTTCGGTAATGGCTACATGTAATATTGAATGAACAACTAGTAACAGTTTCCAGTTGCAAATAGATATAACACTTTCACACAATAGAGATTAAGTCGAGTTGTGCCATGTCTTGAGGAAGCACTGAGCTAATGTAGGGTACACATAAGCTATCTTGATTGAGCTGAGAAGTGGCACTCAAGCAATGGATGGAGTGGTGAAATTGGATGTGGAGATCCGCTTCGGGCAGATGCCCACTAGAAGATCACTACAGAGGTTACTGCATGGCTTCATCACCTAAAAAGTGAATAGTTAATTAAGGTTACATAACGTAATAGAAGAAACTAGTCAAGCAGTAACAATAAGTAAATCCTTACCCGCAATAACACAGCTAATGTTACAAGGTAACAGTAGACAAACAGTGATAAAGCCTGGTAGAGGATATTACAACATGTCCCCAGAAACAGGATCCAATGAAGTTCTAAACATCCTACGCCAAACAAATGAAATGGAAATGATATTTAGATCCGAGATACAACAATTAATGGATAGGATATCAACACTGGAACAGGAGAATGAGAACGCAAAATGTGAACTAAAGATTGAAATGGACAACCATTTGGATAATCAAAGTGATAATTTCCAGAGAGATATCAAGGCATTAACAGACCAGCTGGTACAGTCAAACAAAGCTTTTCAAGAACAGAACTAGAAATGGGAGAAGATATGCCAACAGTTGGAAGATGCGAATAGGCAATTAATCCTCAACAATGATATCTAGGCTCAGGAGATCAAACAACTCAAAGATAAACTCAGATCGGCATAGTTAGACAGAGATGAAGATCACGAAAATCAGAAGAAAGAGATAGAGGATCTGAGATGGAAACTGAAAAAAACTACGAGAAAATGAAGGAGAAAATTCGAAAGTTACAGCAATGTATGAAAGAACAATCAAACAGGGAGAGGAAAGGAGCTTATTAGCATCACCCACAAATTTTAAAAAACACTTCAGAGAAATGGAGGAAGAGGAGGAAGAAGAGAAAAAAAAATTATCAATGAGATAATGAGAGTGGTGACAAGTCAACTTACAGTTGGTGAACAAACAACTAGACAAAAGAAACCAATGAATGAGAACTTGATGCTGCCAGAAAATAGTCACAATGATACAATACCATGTAAGGCAACTCTGCCTAAATGTAATGGGAAAGTGGACAGCTACAACCCGACATTTTTGGAATGGCTGCAAATGTTCGAGATTACGATGGCGGAGAGGAAAGTGAACCAAAGGGCAGGGGCCACAAGGTTCCCACTATACTTAACAGGGGCAGCCTCTCAACACTACTTACTCCTTGATGCAGACACAAAACGGAACTACAAGCTATTAATCAAAAACTTTGTAGGCTATTACGAAAATGAGAGCTTCAAAAACCAATATCGAATTATACTGAATTCTACAAAAATGCAGAAGATGGATGACATCCAAAATTATATCCAACAGATAGAACGATTATTGACACTCAGTTCAAGGGAAAGCACATATTCCAAGTATGACCTTTTTTCTAATATCTGCAAAGGCATGCCAGAGAACATCAGTATGCAATTTGAAATCAAATGCGACATAGATGACAAGCTGGAGAAGATGATCAGGAAAACCATAGACATACAGGCAACAATAGAGAACAATGCTCGCCTCTATGAAAAAGTGATATGGAANTGGAGATGGGAAAGCCACTATGAACCAGATGAAAAATGACAAAAACCTGATAAGGAAGCGCAAAGAAAACTGCAATGAAAGCAGTAACTCCCAGAACCATTTGATCATCGCTGTACTTTGGTGAGAATTCAGCAACAGACGCCACAGATACAGAACTACAATCCTTTAGTTCACCCCCAGAGATGAACCCCATAGACACAAACTCACTAGATATAATGGTGTTTTTAAAAAAGAGTCAAGAGAACGAGGAAACCTTAAGGCAGCAAGTAGAACAATTGACCAAGAAGGTCAAAGAAATTGAATGCCAAAATGAATCGATATTGAGCGAAATCAGAGTAAACATGGAAATGCGATTAGAAGAACAAAATCAGTTATTTCAAAACGAAATTAAAATCTTGACTCACCAACTGTCAAGTCCAACAAAACATTTCTAGAAGAAAACCAGCGATGGCAAGAGAAAAACCAGGAACTAGAAAGAACAAACAGACAGTTAATTGAAGACAATTACCTACAGGCGGGAGAATTAGAACAACTCAAAGACAAATTGAGACTGCTACGCTTAACAGAAGANAATCTCACGAAATCGAATTCCAAGCCAGAAAGGATAGCAAACTACAGGCACCACATATGCCGATCCGAAAGGAGGTAGCATTTGAAGAATCAGATGAAGATTCTGACGTTGAAAAACAA
>CABFPE010000050.1:311357-322294 GCA_900660155.1 Hofstenia miamia | reverse complement strand
ATATATATATATTTTTATTATTTTTCATTTTCCACTAGAGTACTTTGTATTTCAGCTAAATTCCAAATTTGCATTAATGTTGAAAGGTAACTTAAGTTGGTGTTGAATGGTTCTTCACATGATGTAACACTATCAAAACTATATATGGATATGCCATACACACCCAAGTCAACTGCATTTTTGACAGAATAATACCTTGCTAGAACTTATTCCATAACCATTTAATGGGTGATTTAGTAAACATTCCAAACAAAAAATTTATAAAAATTGCTATGCACATTAATAAAAGCCCAATTTGACCAAAATTTGGGCATAACTTCTTTCAATTGCTGTTAGCTATTATTTTGTATGTGAAGTCGCATTACTAATACAATAAGTTTTGGTGAAATAATATTGTCATTGGATTCGTACAGTACTCACGTGATAGCATTCATTAAAATTTATGTAGCAGCATGGTGTACTTTGAAATGTTCCGCGGTATAAAGAATTAATTTTTAATTAATAAGATGAGGGGATACTTACACTAAATTGCAAAATTATTATTTACTAATGTTCCGACGTGAATATATCTTCAGACAAATTTGCTTTCACTACTAAAACAATCATCTCATATAATCTAGTACAAGCCAACCGAAGTAGAGTGGTTAGCACAAATGGGCCTAACCTAATCCAAAGGCTGTCAGGGCATTTGGTAACCGACACCCGTGTGTTTTTATAGTCTTAGTGTTAGAAAAAATGTAAAAATTTCAAATGATTTTCACAATTTTATCAGATGTGGTCCTAAGTCCTATCTATAATAATGTGATCGGATCATAATCACAGCACGGGGGGGGAGCATTTGCAAGTACTACTATAAAGACTATTATCCACATTAAATTCAGCACCCTTTGAACAACATAGATTTGCCAACTATCTGACGCTATTTTTAAAGTATTCTTTCTCCATTTTCTAAAAATATTAATTTTTCAATATTGGAAAGGCTTCTCTCAGATTAGTTTAATGACAAAAATTTATACGACCAACGATGCAGGCATTGAAATTTCGTAGCAGTACAATTCATGATTGCAACAAATTTACAAGCAATGAAATTTGGTAACTTAAATACATTAATAATATATGCAGGTGTGATTATTATTTGAGTTTTCCATTTCTGACCAATGGGTCGGGTTATAGGTCCCAATGGCATGGAACGGGCTGTGATTTCTGATTCAAAGTAGTAAATGTATACATAATCGTAACAGTAACCGGGGACTTCGAAATATATAAAATATTATATATTATTACGAAGTCCCCTCAGCGACAATATTGTAAAACTGTTCGAATCGGGTTCGAGTCGGATTTGGATGGGGTCGGGGTGAGATATTCAGTTGCGAATCGGATTGAAATTATTTTTCGTTAATATTTCAAATAAGTTCATATTTAGATGAAATTCATATACTTGTAAATGATATTTCTTGAATTTAGGCATTATTTAGAATTAAAATATTACAAATCGAACAGTTTTTATACATTTGATTGGTTAGTTGCAATTTCAATTCAATACTATATTATTAATATTATTAATATATATGAAGCTTCGATAAAGATTATAACAGTTAAATTAAAAAAAAATTCCCTAAGTTTACTTTTTTTAGTCAAACCAAGTACCACAAAACTTTGAATTGTAAAGCTGAAGTAAAAAAATGTCCACTTTTCAAAATTTGACTATCATTAGTTTGAACACTTGATGGCACTGGTACAATTAATAGAATAACGAATTTTTACCAATTATAATATTCAAGTTATGCAATGGCCATCAAATTCGCTAGATTTAGTACCCATAGAGAACGTGTGGTAGATTCTGAAGTATTTTGTAGAGAATAAAGTCCCACAATTCTGAAAGAATTAAAGAGTTGCATCCTTGAATCGCAACACCGAATAACTCAAGAAGTTAGAGTCCGTTTAATAGAATCAGCTTAAAAACGTTTATCTGCGTGCCACGCTTTGCATGGCAAACTTGTCAAATACCTCTGTCACCAGGTTACAAGGTGAGACAATTATATTTTCAAATACATTTTATAAGTCTATATTCGTCTTTCGTTTGTTATCAAAATGTATTTATATGGTGGCCATTTTTTTTACTTAAGCTATGCCTGAAGGCAACTGAATGATTGTATTCTAAGATCGGATCGTTTCAGATCCAGAGTAGGAATCGTTCGGGAGAACAGATGGTTCGGATACAAAACCCTATAAATATTGCGTATGATTTCGGGTAAGCCCACGTGTTCCAGGAAAAACGCCAGCTACTTCAATTACAAAAATCAAAGTTTTAACTGATATTTTATCACATACAAAATGTGATGTTTTGATATAATTGTTTGAAAACATTCATATCTATGCGCAGTAAAGATATTCAACAATGAGAAAATGCGGCGAATTTGATTGACATATGTAAAAATGCCTTGTTATCCAAAGACTAGATGTACGTATAAAGATTTCTTCAAATGCACTTTTTTCTGTAGAACTTGCTTCGTGTGCAATTTTTGAACAGAACTGTTGATTGTTTTTGATTTTTTATTGCTATGAAAAGCTTTATGACTTAATAAGTTCATTATCGATGACTCAAATATATCTTTGACATGTTCTTCCAAAACAATTTAGATGTTACCAATACAAGTTCTTAAAACAGCAAAGCTCTGTCATTTATATTTAAAGACAAAATTCAACACCAGAAGGGATTGGTTTACCAAAAAATATGATAGCTAATTCCATACAGTGGAACAGTGAAAAATCTACCACCATATTTAGAATCACAAAGACAGCTGTGTTAGGTAAGAAATCCAAACAGATTCTTATATCTATTTATATAATAGCAAAACGAGTGATATTATTGCAAAGTGAGTGCATCAAACAATAATTTTTTATAGATCTTTAAAAGTATAACCTAAACAACCATCCCTAACTCCAACCCTAACACTAACAAAACCCTAAAAANGAACAAGATGGAGCAACCACTCATACCTCATAATCGAAAAAAAGAATTTTTTACCAATTACAATATTCAAATTATGCAATGGCCATCAAATTCGCTAGATTTAGTACCCATAGAGAACGTGTGGTAGATTCTGAAGTATTTTGTAGAGAATAAAGTCCCACAATTCTGAAAGAATTAAAGAGTTGCATCCTTGAATCGCAACACCGAATAACTCAAGAAGTTAGAGTCCGTTTAATAGAATCAGTTTAAAAACGTTTATCTGCGTGTCACGCTTTGCATGACAAACTTGTCAAATACCCTTGTCATCAGGTTACAATGTGAGACAATTATATTTTCAAATACATTTTATACGTCTATATTCGTCTTTCGTTTGTTATCAAAATGTATTTATATGGTGGCCACTTTTTTTACTTTTTATCACATACAAACTGTGATGTTTTGAGATAATTGTTTTAAAACATTCATATTTATGCACAGAAAATATATTCAACAATGAGAAAATGCGACGAATTAGATTGATATATGTAAAAATGCCTTGTTATCCAATGACTAGATGTACGTATAAAGATTTCTTCAAATGCACTTTTTTCTGTAGAACTTGCTTCGTGTGCAATTTTTGTACAGAACTGTTGATTGTTTTTGATTTTTGATTGCTATGCAAAGATTTATGACTTAGTAAGTTCATTATCGATGACTCAAATATATCGTTGACATATTGTGACAGTTTTCTTCCAAAACAATTTAGATGTTACCAATACAAGCTCTTAAAACAGCAAAGCTCTGTCATTTCTATTTAAAAGACAAAATTCAACACCAGAAGAGATTGGTTTACCAAAAAATATGATAGCTAATTCCATACAGTGGAACAGTGAAAAATCTACCACCATATTTAGAATCACAAAGACAGCTGTGTTAGGTAAGAAATCCAAACAGATTCTTATATCTATTTATATAATAGCAAAACGAGTGATATTATTGCAAAGTGAGTGCATCAAACAATAATTTTTTATAGATCTTTAAAAGTATAACCTAAACAACCATCCCTAACTCCAACCCTAACACTAACAAAACCCTAAAAAACGGATAATGTTGCTGACTAGAATAATAAATTGATTTATTTCAAGTTGTAAGCCTGAACGAATCGTAGTTACAACAGGATTGTAAATGCTTAGAATTTCTCGATATTTAAATTTAATGTAGATTATTGTTGATGATACAACAGAATACAGGCATCTAATATGAAATTTAGGAAATCACGTAATACATTTCTATACATACAAATATATATATATATATATATATATATATATANGGGCACGCGTCTGTTGAAGCTGCTCCGTCAATTGAAGGATAAAGTCTTTTTTTCAGAACTTTTTTAGTGCTTTTTTCATGAGATTCTTGGCATTAATAAGTGTTATATCAAGTATATTTTTAAATACAGCAAATGACCAACGTTTTGCAGCAGCCTTAACGTCGTGAAGTCTACCTCTCCCAAACTCCTATCACGAACATTTATATTGCGCTACAAATACTTTTCAAAGCATCGCCAGAAATAATTTTTTTCTACTTCCAGGCATCCACATTCAGAATAAATCATTCGCAAATATATTGGCGGCCTAGAGTTTCATAGGCCGGACCCAGCTTGGTCCAAAATCTTCGACCACTATCTATCTCTATCTATAAAATAAAGACTGAACCAGAGATGGACATGGGCCGGGTTTGGGTCGAAGAAATGGAAGAAATGGCTAAAATGTGACGAATTTTAAAAACTGACTATTCAGTAACAGTGCACGCAATACATTGAATTTTATCTAAGTTGTAACTATAAAGTTGAAAATTAAAATTTACATTTTAAAGATTTTACATTAGTATCAATTTAGAATCTTCAACTCCAGTGTTTGGATATTATTATAAGTATTTTTACAAACCAAATTTTTTTGACAAGTATTATGAAAATGGGCCGAGATTAAATTAAATTAAATCGACTGGGTCAAATTCTGGCCTAAATTTTTTTGCGCGACGCCGGGCTTGAGTCTAAATTTTCGGCCCATGTCCATCTCTGGGCTGCACATAGCGAGCTAGTAGTATTAGTGGTCAAATCTGACCACCTCAGGCATTTTGGAGTTGCATAAAAATAGTGTGCTATCAAACACTTTGCTAAAATAAATTTTTTGATTAATTAATTAAATTGGCCAAACTAATACTCTTCGTAGATTTGTGTCACTGGATGACTCATAGCTTACATGTATTATGAGATCAAAGAATGAAAATAGACAAATTTACACCTTTAGGCTTTCTACTGATAAAATCAATACCTGCTCGCGTGATTTACGATTTCTATGATTTTTAATTTCTAATTAATTAATAATTGAACAATAGTTAAAGGCAAGATATTAGACAATTTAAACGGATTATTTCCTTTTGTAAAATACACAAGCCAATGGCAATATCCAATATTAACAAATGACAAACTAAAATACTCTTCAGTAAAATGTTCTATATTAAAGTTCAAATAAAGTTCTTATTTTTTCTAATGATCCCACAATTTTTTAGTTTTGAGTTTTATTATAAATGCGCATTTCATATGTTGTATTGCCGGGGCTGTAGCCAAAAGTGCACCTCCAACGGAATATGATTGCATCCACAAATGTAAGTCAAGTGAAATATGCCTGCTGCTACTGAATGGGTGCAATTAAAATCGAATTGAAAAAAATCATTGTCAATGTTTTGATAATGAAATTTCATTTAGTTGTGGTTCCTATTCATTTTACTGATGTACTTATCCAATGTCCTCGTTTTTACATTGCGTATTTCCGCTCTTGCAAGAGAGGAATATCTAACAGAAATCAATGATATTTTAATTTGTCACTTCAATTTTCTTAAATTGTCATCGACATATTTTCAAATTTTTGTGTATTCTGTTTGCAGCTAGGACTTCATCTCATGCCTTAGGCGGCATTCCTCTTCTAGGTTTGGGAATTCTTTTCTGTAAAATTTTACTATTTGCAACACAACGCTTTTTCGTTTACTGAAATATCAGTGATGAACAGCTAAATGATAGTCAGAGATGAATGCAAACATAGTTAAAATTTTAAAAGCATAAACATTTTAAACTTTTTAATTGAATAGACGTAGACTATTTTAATAATGGCTATAAGTCTTAGAAAATTTATCGTTATAAAATTATAATGTAAATGCCAATTACAAATAATGACCTCATCTTAGTAATTTTGTATTGAATAATATTTTCTAAGAAGTAAGTGCCAATAAATGGAATCAAAATATTCATATAATAATGAAAAAATATTCCTGTTGGAGGTGGCTTTGAAAAATGATACATCTTTCATTTTGATGCTATGCTGCTATTACAATTATAACTAAATATACAAATCATCGTTGATATTTTCCTAGCTTTTACACATCGAATAATTTTTTCTTGATTGAATAATACAATTTACTGCTGAAAGTTCAAATATATTTACTTACAAATATGAAATCCTAGAATGAATATGCCAATAAAAAAAATACTCCAGTATTTTCTGAATGTACAATATTTTGGTACAGGTATCTTATAAGTCAAAGGAATAAAAGAAATAGTTGCTGAATAATTTGAATCAATATTAATACTAATTGTTTATAAACATACTTGCAAAATATCATAGGCAATACAATAAACACCTTTTGTGACTTACGATTAACAAAGAAATCATTTAAAATTTGAAAGCATTTAAATTGAATTTTATAATATTTATATTTCAAATACTTTTACTCTATCACTTAGTTCTTACGTTAACATCAAATATTTATAGGCATGGTAGCTTGCAATACAGTTAGCACTTCTTGTGACATACAAGTTGTATGTATTTAAATTTAAGTTTATAAGATATTTTCAATTGTTTTTCTGTGCACTCTTATCAGAACTATACGGATTTTTATGTGATCTCTTAATGTGTGACTTGATATGGCAGAAAAGATCTAACATAGAAGTACGAAATTAAATGTATAATATATTCATATAAATTAAAATAGTCAGTTTTTTTGCTAATATTGTTAAGGATTCTTAATATTCAATCCTTGAATCTACATAAATTATTCTGGGTAGTCCAATTAAAGCAGCCTTAAGGCTTTTTGATTTAAATGGAAATTTTTGATTTCATATTCATAGCGACGAGAAAATTCTCTGCACCCTCAAATTTTCTAGGCTGACTACGGGGCTGTGCATGGTTAAATGGTTAATTCAGTAATTTTTTAATTGAAATTTTGAAAAATTTGAAAAAAGATATTTGAGTAGAATTGATATATGAGAATGATTTCATACCATTTATTGTGCTAAGCTTTATTAGTACTGGTATACAAACTGCTCTATCACAGTTGTAGTTAATTAAATTGTTCTTATAAAATGGAAACCGCTTTTTCGTTTTTCTTGTTTTCATAGCTTGGGCCTTTTCTATATTGATGCTCCTCCATTAAAAAATCATTATTAAATGCTTATGTTAAGGTGTATAATTACATTTGTGTTAGTGCCTGTTATGTCATACCTGGAACTTGTTGTCAGGCATTGGAAAAATAGAAGGATTTGATGTTTAGCTTTGCACGGTTGTGTTTAACATTGGTGCCGAGACTCACTTATACATTATTTAATACTATTCAATGTCTCCTCCAGTTTTGACTTCTGAAACGAAATCGTTCGCAGCTTGGGAGCTTCAAGTGGAAGCGTTTTATATATTAACGAAGATCATTGACTGTAACATCCTCTACCAGGCATTATTACTGTTCTTCCTTTGTTACTCTATAACATTGGTTGTATATTTGCGGGTAGTGATTTACTAACTAGATATTGCTTAGCTTTTGTATATCTATGTTAATGCAACATAACTAGATTTAACCATTCACTATTTAGGTGATGAAGCCATGCAGCATTTCCTCCAATGATCGATAGCGGGCCTCTGCCCGAAGCTGATCGCCACATCCAGTTTCACTTGTTCACCGAGGATCCATTTGGTTGAGTTCCACCTCTCAGCTCAGCAATATAACTTATGTGTACCCTATCCTAGCTCAGTGTATACTCAAGACAAGACACAATTCGACTTAGACTCTATTTTGAAAAGTGTTTCATGAATATGCAACCTGACTTGTTACTAACTGCTTAATTAATATTACATGTAGCCATTGGCTTTAATAATTAGTTTAATATTGAGCAGCTTCCTAACCTACATTTATTAATTGGTACATGCTTGGTCACTTTATCAGTCATTTTATAGTCACTAATTTGGATCTGAAATAGTATAAATATAATACCTAGGTTTCAGTCATCCAACTGTATTTTGAATCTATTTATTTTAATACATGTACTGAATGATCAATAGTCAACTAAATGAGAGAAAAACCCTTTCTTGATTGTTTCCACACTCCTTATTACTTTGGTAAATGTGCATTGCGGACTATCTCGTTCGTATCACTCCATCTCCTTTTCGAGTGTTTTCTGCATGTTTTTCAGTAATGCTGCTTTTCTTATTTCCTGGGTGCTTACCATTTTTCGTTTTATGATCTTTCTTGTTGTTATCCACAGCTGGTTGTCCAATTGTCTCAGCCGTGTTTCTGATGCTGCTCCCCACATATACTTCTTCATCATTTCTTTGAATATCGTTATTTTACTAGGACATATTCCTGTTTTGTTAGCCATGTCCACTATGCACATTTTTCCCATTGGACTCTCATTCATTATCATATGGCTGATTATTTTTTCCATTGTTTGTATCAGCTTCTCTGCTTTGTGACCTTTCAGAAGCCAGTTCTTCATTTGTGTATTAATTGGGGCTAGTGCTATTTCGAATCTTTTTGCTTTTGTAAGTTTATGTCTTACGTGTTGCAAAATCAGCAGTTTTATCTCTATGTCTTTGGTTGTTAGTATTGCTAAGATCCATGCTGTCGTCCTATATCGGATTTCCGGCGCGTTTTTCTCTTCAAATACCAACTGTTTGAAATCGTTTTAGTGTTCAGTTCATATGCGCAATTTACTTCTGTAAGTACCAATTCTACTAATTTATGGAATTTTCTTGATGGCGCCTCAATCTTTATCTCTGTCCAACTCTCCTCTGTGTTTTGTTGCAACTTCATGTTTTTCCATATTCTCTGAATCTGTTGTAGGTGTTCTTGCCTCTGTAGGCTGCATTTTATGAATAGTGTGTTGGCCTTTTCCACACCATCTCTATCTGCCATCAGTTCTATCATTTTGGTTTGTTTGTATAGGTCAATTGCGATGCATGGATCTACCATTATTCTGTAAATTTGCGCCCAATAGTCTATTTATAGATCAACTCTAATCAACTCTGAGATGGTTGTGTCCGTTGGTGTTTTCTCACAAGGAAAAATGTTTTCTGTTTGCATGCACGCGTCCAGTAGGTGTTTAGGGATATCATTGATTGTTGATCTTGTGATTATCACCACTCTTACCTTTTGTACTTTTGCCATTCGTAGCATCTGGTCTATGTTTTTGTCCAGATTTTTGTTATATTCTTTTTATTTCAGAACGTATATAATTGTTAGATTTTTTTTATCCATATTTATTTCTGGAATCTCCGCTATCTGATCCTTGTAGCCCATCACAGCTTGTGTAGTTTCCAGCGTGAAGTCTTCATTGAATACAATATGTGCTGTGCTCCACATGTATGGTCTTTCCAGCATCTCATTCATGTCTCGTGGATAGCAGTAGTAAAGAATATACCGGTTGCATATATATGGGTTTCTAATAATGATCATTTTTCAATAACTTTTTACACTTTTCTATTGATTTTGATAAGAAAAAAGGTGTTTTTTTAGAAATTTTGGATTTGGCAGTCATGGGTAAAAAAAACTATGGCTATAACTGTATAAATAATTATTCAATTATACCCCCATTTCAACTATGTACCAATATGTTTTTGCGCAATTTTTTGCATTTTTTAGAAAACCTGCCTTTTACGGACATCCCAAGAATTCCTGCTTCTAGTTTTAATTACACCTTATTTCTTAAGCAAAATATATAACCTGTCAAATGCCCTAACAAAGGATTTTTCTTTAAGAAATTACAAGTATTATTAATAGCATAACAATAGCCCCTACCCAATCCATATTCATTGTAAAATGCACCATAACTTTTGTAGAGGATTGAATGTGTATGACAACATTGAATAGTTCCAAATAGATATTCAAGTAGGTTTGTTAAACATCCTTCTCCTGGACCAATCAAACCAATTTCCTGATTGAATTTATCTAATATATCACGTATAGAAATTTTCTTCTCAAAATTAACCATATAAAGACGTTGGCAAGCTAAACAAAACTTGAGAATCACAGGATTTAAATTAGGATAATTAAATTTTTGTATTTTAAAGTTATGTATTACATATTTTATAACTTCGTTTGGACTGGTTAATTCACGTTTCCTTGTTTCATTAGAACAACTCATAGATTGTACTCCATAAGTTTTTTCATTTTATCCTGTCTTGGTTCACTTACAATTTGAACTCTTTTACTCATTTCTATATAGGAAAAAGAAAAAAATTTTCCAGGTAATATAATTACCCTTAAGAAATTAGAAAAAATTTAATTTCAATAATTTACCTTAGGAAGGAAATATGTCAAATTTTGCAACTAATCCATTTTATAGACTCTGTGTCACTTGCATACAGCCAAAGCAGACCATTCTCATGTGAAATATCACACCGAATTATACCATTAGATGTAGCTAGTCCAAATAATAATTTATTATATTTTAAACTATACACAAGTTCCTGATTAATTTTAATTATATTTGCACGCTTTTTCAAGTTGTGTATACCTCTTTGGCATATTCCTCTAAAGAAAACTTGTGTACCAATTACCTTATATTGACAATGTTGTAAATCAGAATTATCAGTGTTTTTAAATTCAGTATCAAATTGCATTCCTTTAATAATATCACTATCATCAGTACTTAATTCAA
>CABFPE010000050.1:290514-310357 GCA_900660155.1 Hofstenia miamia | reverse complement strand
TTAGATGCCTAATCCGTTATTGTACTTTAGGGGACCCAGTTTGAGTGACGTCATAAAATGGGTATAAAACTCTAACCCTAACCCCAGTCCCTCACCCAAAACTTGGGTGTTTTGCAAAAAATTAATCAACAAGATGAAATGCAATATAATTGCATTGGTTGGGGAGTAGGGTTAGGGTTAAGGTTTGAGTTTAATACCCATTTTATGACGTCACTCAAACTGGGTCCCCTAAAGTACAATAACGCCGGAATTTTGCTATTAAATGGATAGGGAAACAATTTCATTAATTTAAAAAAAAAGCAGATAAATTATACGAAAGCATAACAGCTGTTTTAAAACCCCTATTCAAAAATAAATTGAAAGACACTTCATCAAATTTCCACATGCAATTATAGAAACACGTTCAAAATTCTTAATAATACTTTATATATATCTAGTTGCTTAACAAAAAATTGCAATACTCACGGTAGCATTATTTGAGGTAAGCGGTAATGCACTTGCAACCTGCCCAAATCTTTGAAAAACGGTCTAAAAAATGACAGTAATCTTAACGCAGAAAACAAATTTACCTTTCTCAAAATGGCAGTACTTGAATTAATTCTGCAGATCGACATTTTCAAAAAAAATCCTTGACTTGACCGCGTCCCTTAATGAGTTTATCAAAATAATTGTGATTTGTATATAATTCTAGTTCAATTACGTTTTATCAATTTGGCACATAGTAACCCGCATAAGGTATGCGTATGCATAGAAAATACGAATAGAAAGTATGGATATGTAGTAGAGAAGGGCTTGCAAATGTTGAAGGAACTGTAACTAAGTTTATTTGGTTTGCTATACTTAAGTAAAAATATAGGAAATTTGCTTAAATAGAACTGATTTTTATTTAACACAAAAGTTACGAAGATAAACCTGATTTTGCAATAGCATTTGATAGCTAAAAAATACTTTTAGAGCTTTGAAAGTATGAAGATAAAGTTAATTTTGCAAAATGATATTAGATAGCTAAAAAGCTATTGGAGCTTATTCCTTTCGGCAAAAGCACCATTTGACCAAGAAATTTGAACCTAAATCCCTGTATTCCTGATTATCTCTGCTGAATATTACTTTTAAATCAAATAACAGTTTTATTTATTTAGTGTGCGTTTCACACATAATATTTATTAAATTTTTCAAATTAAAGAATTTGATTGAATATTTTTTGTTGTCTATTTACATAATTGTAATTATGTAAAATTGCTATAAATTTTTTGTCAATTTTTACAAGTATCGACATTTTAAGTGGAACTGGATTCATTTTTGTGTATCATTTCATAAAATTTTTTATATTAAGAAAATTCGCAATCGTGGTTCTATTGATTCATTAATGTTAGTTTCATAAGAATTTCTACAAGTGTATTTTAAAACAAATGCATTCGTTTTCCATATAAGTGCTGTTTGATTTGTTTTAGTGCTGTAACTCCATTATGCAATTCATTAAAGATTTGTGAAACAGTTTTTCATGTTTCACTAATATTGGTAATTTTACCTATCATTGTTGAAATAGGAAAGTGGATGTGTCAACAATTTGTAAGGCAGATGAAGATATCCCTGAAATGAAATGCAACTGAAGTGAAATGCTCATTTCCAGATTAGTTCTTTCATTTCTTCATTGAAAGAATGCAGCCATTATCTGCTGTCGTGAGCAGCAAACTTGAAATATGGTTAAAGCACAAACACTTCCTCAAAAATTTAAAATGTTTCGTAATCCCAGAGCAGTCGAACTTGCAAAAAGGCTCTCCCCCCGTTGTGGGGATGATCACGTTTTCAATCAGATTTAACTCATTTGCATGCTAATGAACAGTGTTATGCTTCAGCTTGTGTGATGTATGTACTTCGCGAAGATAATGGTTGTGGTTTTTTTTCATCGGGGTTGTGTTTTTGGTACTTCCCAAACCAGTCATACCACTTAAGAACCACATCGCAATCATCAATATCAAAATGGCTACATAAGATCAATCTACTGAAAAGATAATAATCAGCTCTACATTAACTATACTGAATTGGGTTAAGATTAGAGGCGATTTGAGCTGTGACAGCTCCGATATTAATATCTCTTACGTAAGCACTCATCTAGTCTTATAAATTGTAACTCTTTCTGATGATAACGTCAAAATTCCCTCTAAAATTCCGCTAGTTATAGTCACTCTATCAACCATTTGTACAGTACACTACTACTACTACTACTACTACTATTACCTTTTATGGAGTTACAGTCACACCATGATGATAGGTTTTTTCAACTTACAAATTAAGATCGGCACTATATACAAGTACACTTAATATAGAAACTACATGAATAGTCTGGATTAAATTTAGTTGCAGTTAGGTTAACAAAATAAGTTTTTAGAAAACGTTTAATGGAATGAATGTTGTCATACGGATCGAAATTGGAAGTATTTAGTAAGTAATTTCCCGATGCCGTTGCTCTGGAGAAAACGTTTTGGTCACATTGAAACTTTTTGAAATTTGTATTGTAAGTGAAGGATATTGCACTATATCGTGAGTTGGGGATTTGGTTCACTGTAACAAACTGAGTGAAATCGATATTGTAGACACCTTGCAACAACTTGCAGAACAACATCACGTCACATAAGATGAGTTCATAACAATAAGGCATACTGTTTGAGGGAATGAATGTTGTCATACGGATCGAAATTGGAAGTATTTAGTAAGTAATTTCCCGATGCCGTTGCTCTGGAGAAAACGTTTTGGTCACATTGAAACTTTTTGAAATTTGTATTGTAATTGAAGGATATTGCACTATATCGTGAGTTGGGTATTTGGTTCACTGTAACAAACTGAGTGAAATCGATATTGTAGACACCTTGCAACAACTTGCAGAACAACATCACGTCACATAAGATGAGTTCATAACAATAAGGCATACTGTTTGAGGGGATGAGGGCTATTGTGAAATCACAATTACCCAGTGACCATCGGAGATCTCTAAGTTGAATTGAATGAAGTTTCTTCATATTAGTAACTGAGGGATACCAAACAGTTGAACAATAGAAAATCACCGATTTTACACAAGCATTGAAAAGAAGATGTTTAACTCTTGAGGGAACTGTGAAAGGAACATTTCTTTTCAGATGATGAAAACTTCTATTGCATTTGCCTAACTTCTTTTGAATATGAGAAGACCATGACAGATTGTGTGATACTATTACACCAAGATCTTTTATTTCATCCACTGTCTCAATGTGTTTATCACCTAAATAAAAACTTCGAGAAGGATCAGATCTAGAATTAGAGGAGGGTAAATGTTATTCATGAGTTACAGAAAAATATGATCAAATTTGTGTGTGGAGAAACAGAAAAATTGCGCTTTATCGCCAGCTCAATGCTAAATTTGCAGAAGCTTACTTTTTTCTTTTTAAAATTTTGCTAAAACATGTAAGGGAATTTTTGAGAACAATCCCTATGAAATTATGGAAAAAACAAAAATAGTAAAAAAATATGCTTTTTCATAAAAACATTATTTTTGTATAATTTAATAAATAACACAAATGGTTTTGCTTCGCAATTCATTAAAAAATGTTGCTTTGTTGCTTAAGTCATGATTTTGTCATGACCCGAACAAAATTCTCAACAGAGTCAAGTCAGGTGAATGCGATGGCCAGTGGATTGGTCCACACTGTCCAATACATTTTTTGCAGGAAGGTGTCGTGCAGGAACAAGAAATGGTGGCAAAGTGCACAATCATGTTAAAAAGTTTTTCAGCATTGTAATATAGACCTGACTACTGATCATAGATTCTTGAAAGAAAAGGATACAATGTTGTGTGACTTCCTTAGTCCTCGAATTTCTCATTCATCAAATGCGGCAATTGTGGTGATTCACTTTAACTTTTACATGAAACGTTGCTTCATCAGAAAAGTCACTTCATCAAGAAAATCTTCAGATTCTTTAAATTTTGATACTCATTCCAATCTCGAATTACAAACTTCTTCGTGCATCACTTGTGTAATTTCATTTTCAAAATCTTGTAAGCTCATAAAAATGGAATGCCAACTCCGATGATGTTTTTTCGTACTATGATGGAATGCTCTCTCAACGTCGATAGCGGTCTCTGAATTGATTGCTGATCTTCCTGAACGACGCCTATTCTTGACTAATCCTGTTTCTTTAAGCTTATTCATACAATTTTCCTATATTGTGCCAGAAATGTTTGCCTCAAATACTATGACAGATCAGGCTTTTCAATCATTTCATGAACAAAAGTTATTTCAGTTTGAACGCTTTGTGTATGATGATAATTATAAAGTTCTGTTTATATTGACTTTATAGATAATGTCAAAATGATAACTCAGTTATTCAAATCGACATATAAAATGTTATACTTAATAACCTATCCAGGGAATCTCTAAGCGTTTCAGTTGAACACATAATATCAGAATATCTGGTAAAAATACTAGAATATAATTTCTTGACCTTTTCATGAGGTAAGAGTTCGAAAATTATTTAATAGAACTGGACAAAGATTTGTTAGTCACTCATTCTCAATTAGACAACAAGCTCATTAATACCAAGGTCATCATTAATCTCCTTCCTACCACAATAGAGCTTCATATTACTGAATCTTAGTGTTGTCTTGTATTTTTGATACAGTTGCTATCGCAAATATAATTATAACTTGCAATAGATTGTCAATTGCATAAATATATAGCTTAACCAGCTTATCCTTCTTTAGCGTTTTGATTTTCTCTGGAATATCTTCAAGGCTATCTGTCAAAGTATGTCATTGCATAAACAAAACACTGTCAATGCAGTCAAATTTTAAATTAACACTGTGTATATTTTGTGAACTTGTATTTGTTTATTATATTGAAGTGCGAATTTGAAAAAATGTGTTTCTAATATTAAGTATTCCAATGCGTTCGTTAATTTAAAGAGAATATTATTTTAGATAATGTCAGTAGAAAAGGAAACACCGTTAGAAGAATTTAAAAGATTGCTACGCATTTGGTCAGATTCTCAAGATACTCCTCCCGAAAATCCGGAAATTCATTTGAATAGGTATGTATTTTGAATTCAGGAATTTTTATGTGAATATAATTTTTAGGTTGTCTGATTTGATAGAAGTTGAAATTATGCATTTTTATCGTCGTGATCCCGATCCTTATGATGATCGACCCTATACACAAATTCATACAGATTTTTACTACGCTCAAATGCTCAAGTGTGCAATACGCTGCAACGCTGTGAGTATTATCTACATACGCTTTCCTTCACATTTTTGTATTTGGGTAAATGCAGAAGCCGTTCAAATAGGTCTTTAAAAAACTTGATAATTGTTTAAATTATTTTTATGGCAAAATATATTGCAGGCGAATATTTTTATAAGAGACAGTATATATATATACTATGTATATATATATATATATATATATATATATATATAATTTACTAGGTAAGTTATAATTACATTTATATAAAGGCATTTAAATCTCTTTTAGTACTATAGTCAGCGTTAATAAATTTAAACCCTCTTCACTTATATTCGAACAATTCAGTCCTATGCGATTTATAAATAAATGTGTTATTGTACTTTTAAAGGATTTTCGAGATTTGGCTTTCTTAATTTCTGTAAACAATTCATTTAATCAAAGGATAGAGGTATTAATAATAGAATTTTGCACAATAAATGTACGTTTGTTATGAATATTTTCAGTTTTAAAGTTTGGGAAATTTATTGTATCGTAGGGAGCAATTTTTTTTAGAATTCTGTAAAATATATACAGTGCTGGACAAAAGTTTAGCATCAAGTAATCTTTTTGTTGAAATATTTGTTAATCTATCTCTATCATTTTCAGAACGAGAAATATCAAAAGTACAGAAGAAGCCAACCAATATATTGACCTTTAATAACATCTATGAGCATGTAGAATATATATAAGGTAGAATATTTAGGCCTATATGCATTTATGGTAGTCTATTTCTACATAAGCCGAGCACCCAATATTATAGAGTTCAACATTTCCACGCAGCATTTACAAAGGCCTATTCGTTGATTCTTATCTATCGATTTATACGCTTTGATTTACACTGATTGGCGTCACACAAAACTAAACGACATTTAATTAAGTGATTCACTCATGTTGTGTTTATTTCTATTGGTCCGATTTCTATCGGTTAAATTGAATTGCATTCATGTACATAACTTCTTGATCGTTAGAAGTGCAGTATTGTCAATTCATTTCTAATAATCATGCCAAAGAAAGCGCAACTACCAGACACAGTCCGTCACTCTATTGTGAGCTTGTCCATGCATACAATGAAAACCCATTGTGAGATTGCAGCTGACCTTGGAGTGTCTCAGTCAGCTGTTACAAGAACTTTGCAGAAACATTGGGTCATGGGAACTACCGAGTCTTTACTGAGAAGTGGGCGTCCTCACAAGACATCAACATGGGATGATGCAGCAATCCATAGAGCTGCAGTCAAGAATCCGTTTGTTACCGCAACAGATATCAAGAGAGATCAACACTCAACCCTTGGAGTGTCTACATGAACCATCAGGCGACGATTGGTCAGTTCATTTCATTCAAAAGCTAAAAAACCAACAAAGAAACCCCTAATTACAAAGGCAATGCTTTCCAAGAGACTACAATTCTGTTGAACACACAAGGATTGGACGTTTGAGCAGTGGAGAAGTATGATATTTAGTGATGAAAGCAATTTTGACTTGGCACCAGCTACTCTACAGTTTGTTCAACGGCCAATTGGGAGCTCTCCATTAAATCCACGCTTCATGGTCAAAACAAAGAAGCACCCCAGTCAATTATGGTCTGGGGCTGTTTCAGTTATAAACGAAGAGGAGCTTTGACATTCCTGCCTAAAAACTGCCGCATGAATGCTCAAAAATACATTGAAGTACTTGAGGAGAAATTGCCGATTTTTATGGACATTTGCAAGGCGAATGTGTTCCAACATGATAATGACCCATGCCATTCAGCTCGCAAGGTCAAAGAATGGATTCAAGAATGGAATATCGTAGTGTTGGAATGGCCTGGTAATTCGCCTGACCTTAATCTGATCAAGAATCTTTGGCAGATTCTAAAAAGTAAGCTATCACATGAAAATTTGAAGAACATCGCAGATTTAAAAGAAGCAATCAAGAAAATCTGGTGCAAGGAAATTACCAAAGAAACATGTCATGCAGTGGTGGACAGTATGCCCCATCGATTTTCAGCTGTGTTGAAAAACAAAGGTTATCCCACAAAATATTGAAAGACTTTAGGTTATTGCTTTGATTTGTTTTTAGATTATTTTCATTTTATTTCTCAATACCTTTTGCTTACTGTACATGTGCTTTACCATTTGCAAAAATACATTCAGACATGTACATGCCGCCTATTTCTGGAATTCTTATTTTCTATACAGGCACGTAAAATTGGGATATGATTAGTATAGTTGTTAGATTCATTAGGTTTATACTATACACATTCTGCAAGGTTGATTAATCATTTTTTGTTAAAAATAATGCTTGATGCTAAACTTTTGTCCAGCACTGTATATATATTCAGCAATAGAATTCCCTAAAATTTAAAAAAGATTTCTCTCTCCTTTTCGAAATCCTGGATGAAATGCTAATCAAAATTAACGGCAGATTCCTATCAACCCTTCCTAAATTCGCGTCGACCTCCTAGATGATAATGAGGCTACGAGCCTCCGTTTATATTGTTAATAATTTGGTAAAGCGAATACCTCTTTTTATCTTATTATCCTCAATGACTAGATGTACCAGTCATATTTTCATCAAATTTTTTGATTTTATAAACTTATTTAAGTGAAATTTAGAGGAAAACTGCAAATCAATGGAAACCATAAATGCACGTTTGTTGTTGTTATGTCTCCTCAATTTTAACTATTTCTATAAGGGCGGCATTCATTTGTTCTACTACTTAATTTTTGCAAATGAATGCAGATGCCAATTCTGTTGCTCGGGTATCCAGGAAATCTGGGTTGACCATGCGGTCTCTTAAAGACCCCATACATTGTATTTATAGTTCTGCAGGATTGTCATCTATCAGACTCATGCAAATGTATGTGAAAAAGAAGGGATTTTGTTTGCTCTCTAGCATTTGAAGCCTTAGGAGCATTGCGAAGGACTGCTATTAATACAGTTTCAGGCATTTCAAAAGTCGAACTATGTCGACAGCAAAGTATTCACTTTGGTCGACAGTTAAATATGCTGGATTCTCAATAACCATGATGTTGACAAGATCTAATTTTCATATTTTTGATGACAGTAGTCACAATGAAATATCTCCATTACTGTAAACCGGGCTTTTACGGTATCATTTGATGTTCATAATGTTATGTAAATAGTCAGGATTTAAAATCTAACCCAAGCATTATCTAGAAATATGTCATTGATTTATTTCAATTTCAGAACTAAAATATGTTACATTTTTGGAATTTTGAAAGTGGAAAGGTTCATTAGAAAAATATAGGTCATACTTTCAACAAATTTAAGGTTATATTTGAATATTTCAGTCATAATTTTGGATACCTTGATCATAAAATTAGGGAATTAAAATATCACCAATAATAACAATAAATTTATTATTTATAATTTTTTAAAATTTTGAAATATATGTATTAAGCCCAAGAAAATTTCCGCTTCTGTGTCAATTATCATTGTACATTCCTAGGGCAGCAGTATAGGCAGGATTTTATTGAATTTATGCATTGAGTTGCAAACATATTCGTTTGGACTCAATTGCTACTGCTATATATATATATATATATNGCAGTCTCGTGCTACCTACATAGGTCGGTAATTGGAGATTATCTAGCTCTGACGTCACTAAGCCTATTATCTCATTAAGTATAAAAAATTTAGCTATTATTATGGTACCTAGATATACAAATGGTCGCTGAAGGCATAGTTAAAACAGATTAGTGTGTATCTGCATTCCTGTTTATGCAATTCAGATAAATGAGTATAACGGTCTCATATTCCCTACACTTCCCCTACGTGTATTTTGGGTGATCATTAATTATACTGCTGAGGACATTCAATAAATAAACTTACAAATTATCAATGTATCCTTGCAAGTAATCAGTTTACTTATGGTTCCGCTTTTATAGGTTCTACATAGCTGTTAGTCCTCTTTATTGAAAATATTAGACATATACCAGTTATCAACTTGTAAAATATTATCAATCTATAACCCTGTTAACACATCTTAATTTTGTTCAAGACAACTATGAAAAAAATTTCAAAACTCCTGATTTGTTGGAAATTCATTATAGCAGTCATCAGTGATAAAATTGAGGGAAATTTAACCGGGCTTTTAGAATAGCATGTAATATTTGAAATGATGTACGAAACTAGACTATTGCTTTAGAATAGATGTAATATTTTGAAATGATGTAGGAAACTAGACTATTTATTAAAAGCCATGTTTCATTAAATGTATTTCTCCAAGATCTCTGCATGGCGTATTACGAAAATTGTTTTGATATCATTTAATATTTATTGCCGATTGAAAAATAGGAGAGTGATTTTGTCTAAATCAATATTTCTTATATGTGGCTGTTAGGAATTCAATATCGTGGCTCTTTCAAATATTCTTCGTACAACACCAACTGACCATGTTCCTAATGTCACTGATCTTACCAACACAATTAAAAAATGCTAAATTTACTAAGCAAAAAAGTCGATTACCTACATTAAAGCCTACTTATTCACAGGCTCGGAATTTGCTGTATAAAAACGAAAGGAAATAATATAATTCTCTTACATGTAGTGAATTGGTCTACATTTTGTCCAAGTTTTCAAAATGAAAAAACATCCCAAAATCCTGCCACATTTGTGACACTACAATCTATCCATTCACTTCAAAACAAAGTGTGCTCCAAACAAATTAGAGGGTTTAGGACTCTTTCAAATGTACTGGGAACAACACGAGCTGACTGTGTTCCTAATGTCAATTATCTTACCAAATCTTTTGGCAAAATGGTAATTTTTCTAAGTTAAATATTTTTTATACATGTATGTTTATTAAAAAGTCAGAAACAAATTTGGTAAAAATCAATACAAGGGATAATTATTTTTAGTGAAATTAAAATTCATGAAACGCGTTTACAGATTAAAATCAATAAAATTATCATGGGAAATACAACACCCAATAAAGTGATGAAGCAAATAGAATAGACAACTATAGCCATATGTGTATAGCAATTTGTAATCTTCAACATAACTGAAGTTATTTTATGAAGTAAGAAATGATCAAATATATTGAAGAAAGAAGTTAAGATTCCTTGATATCCAAAGACTAGATGCACATGCCTATAGACATTGCTTCTTATGCATTCTTCTCCTGTAAACTCGATTGTGCTGCGGTCTTCATACATGATTTGCGCTGTTTGTGTAGGACTTTTAGTCTTATGCAGCACTATAAGACCCATAATATTCATTATCAGAGATCCAACAGAAACTAATTTATTATAGAATTCTTCAGCCATATATTGCTCTCTTTTGGTAGCAATATTTATGAAAACAATGTAGATGATGGCCTTGAGAATATATGAAACTGCAAAAATGCTACCAATGCAAATTCCTAAAACAGCTATCTTCTGTTGTTGATATTTAAAAGGCAAAATTCCTGCTAGAATAGATTGGTAAGCAAAAAATATGAAAATTAAATCCATGCAGTGAAGAAATGAAAATTCAAGGGCAGTATCAAAAATGATAAATGCTGTTAGTCTTGGAATGCCATTTTTCATGTTCAATGGATCTTTATATAAAAGTGTTACCAGAAGTACCACTGCACAATATGCGCAGAAAAGAATCATTTGAAATGCCACAGCAAAATTTTTTCCATTTTGCGTGCATTTTTTATAAACCTTTAAAAATAGAATCAAGCATGTGGAAAATCCTATAAAACGAACAACATCATCAGCGATATATAAGAAAGCTAAGGTTTTTAATATATGTGAACAACGCATAGAAGAGAAATAACAATGTTTGCGTTTTGATAACTATCTTTCAATATTTGTCTTTAATGTAATTATTTACTTCAGTATATTTGTACAACAATACAGTTCTATTTGCATTTAATAAGTTAAATATTTTGAAAAATGTAGACATTGGCTTATAGAAACGAATATACAAAATGATAAGTTTCCTAGTGAATAGTTGAAAATGGTGAACAAATTAATATTATGAATAAAATAAAAAGAAATTAAGCAAAATAGAGATAAATCTTAGGGACAGATTGGTTCACATTTCGATTATAACAGGAGCCAATTTGACAGAGGATTCAGTTAATCTGCATCTACATGGAGTTATCTTTCTCTTATAAACACAAATATTAGTTCAGAACTTTGGTGGGGATTTCGAATTACAGACTGAAGTTGAAAAGCAGAATTTAGATGTAAAAGACAACTACGCTGTTAAACACAACCGTGTAAAGCGAAACATAAAATCAATCTATGTTACCAATGCCATACAACAAGTTCCAGGTATGACATAACAGGCACTAACACAAATGCAATTATACATCTTAACACTCTCCCATTTTCAAAAGAGCCATCCATAGGATGTTACCGAATGACGGTGCCATAAATGCATCTAACCATTTGCTTAGATATACGATCCGAGACCATGATTCGCTCCAAAAAACGTGGGGACAGGGAATCTGCTGGAACGTTTGCTTTCGATTGGATAAAACGAGGACACCGTAAACGTGAACAATTCTTTTTAAAAGCTGAGTTATTTTTTAGCCAATAGAACGGATATGTTGGGGAACCACGATAAAGAATATTAAATGGCGATGCTTGTGAGGAGGAACTGATTGAAGTGTTTAATTGAAAAACAGTGTGTGGTAGAGCATCAACCCAATTTTTCTCATCACAACATAGACAATCTTTGAACTTGCGATGTACGCGCTCAATCATTCCATTACCTTTGGGATTATAAGCTGTTGTTTGAGACTTGGTAATATTAAAAGTTTTCATCAATTCATTGAATACCCGGGAAGTGAATTGTGTACCCCAATCAGAGAGAATGATGTGAGGAGCGCCATGTTTCCAAATCCAGTTCTTAAGAAAAGCATTAGTAACGGACTGAGCATTTACTGCTCTCAAAGGCCATCTGGACGCCAAATCAATCATCGTAAGAACGAATCTTTCCCCATGAACACCATTTCTCAGTTGGTCGACCAAATTGATGCATATGAACTCTCAAGGAAGAGTGTCTTGTGGAAGCTCGCCTTGTAATCTCTTTGAACATCCATATGACTTATGACCGCATGTATCACACTGGTTAATAAATCCTCTCTATGTCCTGCTTCCAATAGGCATGGCGATTTTTATCAAGACAAAAATGTCCAGCATTATGGTACTTAGCGATAATGTCGTTTTCGTCCGTTTGGTTATTCACTAGTGACACGGCCAATACACTGTTTTCAGGAATAAATTCATGCGCCAATAGATTCAGCATGGAGGGCATGGACCGACTTAGAGCATCCGCAACTATATTTGCCATACCGCGGATGTAACACAAGTTGAAATCGTACTCACATAGATTCTGCGGATATCGGGCCTGTCGTCCATTGTTAGGCCTTCCTCGTAAAAGACCGTGAACATATGGGTGAAACTTGATAACAGCCCATTGCAGAGCAAAAAATTCTCGGTCAGTAGTGGAATAATTACGCTCCGCTGACGAGAATTTATGACTGGCAAATGCGACAGGTTTTCAGGTTGAGTCTTGAAAGAGCCGCACCTCAGCCGATACTAGACGCGTCAATTTCGATGTTAAATGGTTTCTGAAAATTTGGTTGTTTCGGGTTGGAATCTTCTGACAATGCCTAACAAATGCATTGAGATGAACATCATTCCAGCATCTAGTGAAGGCCTTTGGAGACTTGAACTGGATCTCGTATAGCGGTTGTGCAATAAGCGCAAATTTGTGAATAAACCGAAAATAGAATGTGCACCAAGAAATGTCTGTAACATAGCTGGTGTTGTAGGTACCTCGAAATTTTATATACAAGAGTTTTCTCGGGATCAGGTTTAATAACGCCTTTGCCGACAACGAAACCAAGATATTTGACTTCTTTTTGTCCGAATTTGCTTTTGGAGGGTTTGAGTGTTAGATTAGCATCTCTCAGACGGCAAAATAACTCGCGTAATTTGCTTATATTATCAACAGACTTAGTATGTTCCATGCCATCATCCACGTAAACGGGAATTTTCAACCCTTTGACTATATGCTGGAAAGTGGCTCCCATTTTACTCAGGCCAAATGGCATAACCTTAATTTGAAAATGTCCTTCGGTCGTTTGGAAAGCTGTTTTGGTGCGATCCTCTGTGTTCAAGGGTACCTGCCAATAACCAGATGTAGATCAATTAGTGAGAACCATTTTGAATCTGATATTTCATCTAAAGCATCATCAATATGAGGTATTGTGAACTTGTCCTTTTTGGTGATAGCATTAAGAGACCTGAAATCAACTACGAATCTCTTAGTATTGACCTTCTTGGGAACCAGAAAGACTGGCGAATTCCATTCAGATTGTGCCTCCTCAATAATATCGTGTTTCAACATCGATTGAACATGACTATTTATGACTTTATTTTCGACTCGAATGCGTCTAAATGGTCTAATAAAAATAGGTCCCTCATCACCTGTATTAATCTTGTGACATACGAAGCTAGTTCGACCTATATCTTCTTGAGAACACGAGAATACGTCTCAGAATTCTAACAACAAATCCTTCAGTGGTTTGTGGGCTGCCCACTTGCCTAAAGCGAACTGTTTAAGGAACTGGGAGTTACTAAGTTTAATGTTATCATCGATCGTACTTATAGGTGTAGGAGACTGAAAAGTAACTGTCTTATCGGCGTAATTAATAGAACATCCTAACTTCATTAGCGAATCCTCGAAATAATAACCGAAATGGGTGATTTAATAATAAAAAATCCAATGAAACTTTATCTTTAGGAGTTTCAGCAATTAGCGATACTTGTTTATCAGCCGTGAAAATGTTACCATTGACAGATACCAAATTTTGAACTTGACAGGCTGGTTAAATAGTTTCGCTGCTCCTAGGGTATGCAACCACTCACAATTGATAAATGAAAACGGAGATCCGCTATCCAAACAGCAGGTTGAAGATATGCTTTGATAGGGATATTGGCTGCAGTGCTAAAGGAGGACCCTGCAGCCACAACTAGTTTTTGAATTCTGAGATATCTTGCAATTGCTTTTCATGTGGCCTGTTTTCCACATTTAGGAAGTCACTTTCGACAGATCCGGTAGAACAGGACAAAACTGTATTTCGTTTCCCATCTTCTTACAATAACGGAAAAAAGAACCAGTAGCACATATTCCCATAGTTTCAGGTTCATCTGGAATCTTGATCAAAAATCTAACTAAATCATCTGTAGTGGCTGACTTATTGGCTTCCAAGAACATGACCACTCTTGGCTTTAATTTGTTGGAAACAGCACCAAGTATACGTTGAACAATGATATTATCACCAAAATTAAGGTATTCTGCCAGCCATTTCATCCCTTGTACTGCTGATGAGATTTGTGATGGTTGGTCAATGGTTATTTCCATAAATTGTTTCTCTGGATTAGCTGGTCGTTTAGTAGCAGCAGCCCAAACTTTTTTTACCTGTTCAAAGCCGAACTAAAAGTTGTCGTTACCTTCGACAGATATCAGTAACAGTACCAATATGAATTCGTCCAGACACGCTGGTAAAATTCGAAGCTTTTCCTTATCATCATGTAGCATCATCCAAATTAACCAAGCTGCTAACGTCGATTTAGAAAGAGAATAAGATCGAAACAAATTATGATTAGAAATATTGTAAAATTATACGATCAGTTAGATTAATTTGTATTATGCAACCAAGTCAAAACAAGTGTCAACTATGAGAGATTAGTATCTGTCGATAATAATACTTTTTGGCAAAACCAAGGGGGCAAAGTCGCTTCCATTATTTTTAGCCGCCATCTTGGCAGACGAAGAGTTTAAATTTGAAATCGACAGGTACTTTTCCAAAATTACTATAAATAGATTAAACTCACTGTAAGCAATTGATAAAAAATTTTATTCGGAATTCTTACATCGTTCTATTGATACGGTTTGATTATTTAATACAATGTCCATCTAAACTAGTTGTATTTAGTAGTGGTCTGGATCCATCACGAGATCGATTCTAAGGTCTTTGTGCCAGATCATGAAAGTGCACTTATGTTAGGTATAGGGGTTTTTCTCTCGTTTATTTGACTATCGATCATTTAGTACATGTATTAATTATAATAGATTCGAAATACGGTTGGATGACCGAAACGTAGGAATTATATCTATAATACTTTAGATCCAAATTATTGACTATAACGTGACCGATAAAGTGACCGAGCATGTATTAATTATTAAATGTAGGTTAGCAAGCCAATTACTAAAATAATTAATTAAAGACAATACATGTCGGTGATGGCTACATATGTAATATTAATAGAGCAGCTAGTAACAAGTCCGGTTGCATATTCATAAAACACTTTTCAAAATAGAGTCTAAGTCGAATTGTGTCTTGTCTTGAGTATACACTGAGCTAGGATAGGGTACACATAAGTTATATTGCTGAGCTGAGAGGTGGAACTCAACCAAATGGATCACTAATGGACTGGTGAAACTGGATGTGGAGATCAACTTCAGGCAGGTGCCCACTATCAATTTTTGGAGAGATTGCTGTATGGCTTCGTCAGCATTACTGAAAAACATGCAGAAAACACTCGAAAAGGAGATTGAGTGATACGAACGAGATAGTCCGCAATGCACATTTACCAAAGTAATAAGGAGTGTGGAAACAATNATGGACTGGTGAAACTGGATGTGGAGATCAGCTTCAGGCAGGTGCCCACTATCAATCTTTGGAGAGATTGCTGTATGGCTTCGTCACCTAAATAGTGAATAATTAAATCTGGTTACGTTATGTTAACAGAAGTAAACAAAAGCCAAACAGTATCTAGTTACTAAATCCCTACCCGCAAAGATACAACTAATGTCATATAGTAACAAAGGATAAACAGTAGTAATGCCTGGTAGAGGATGTTACAATTGTTTTTGAGATTATAAAAACACAACAGCAATCATTAAATGATTTAAACTACATTTTGTACATTAGGTATTAAAACAACTTAGGAACATTTTCTAAATATAGAAATAAATAGCTTAAATTACAATTATCAGAAACTGATAAAATGAAATAAATACTTCTTCAGGGCGGTTTACTCATTGTATTCAAATATGACATTTATATCTCGCAATATGCAATTAGGAAAACCGGATATTAACTAAATTTCCCTATTAAATGTTTTAAAATCATATAGAGATTGAGATTTTTTGAAACAATATCCGACCTTGTTAGAGTTTCTAAAGCATAGCATTAGAGAAAATACCAATATATTTTAATTTTCCTTTTAGTGATTTTGTTATCTTTTCGAACAAAAATTACTTGCCTTTGGGAATATTTAATTTTCCTTTTGGTGATTTTTTTGTTCTTTGTAATCATTGTAATACTTTGTAATCTGTCACCAAAAAAATTTTGCTGAAACTTGCTTTTGCAATTTCAGCAAAAAGCGTCCGCATACATGTATATAAATTGATTGACGTGTGCTAGTTGATGAGTCATTGCCCACATATAATTCATGAATAATGAGGAGGGGTGGCTAAAGATGTGAATATTCATGCATTACAAAAAAACTATAAATAATTTTAAGGTGTACGTTTGTAGTTTTAGACCATTGAAAAGACTAGTATATTGAAATAATCATATATTTTTTGTTAATGAACTTGCTATGTACACTTAATAATAGCACTAGTATTAAATTTCATAAATTCTTGTTATTACCCAGAAAATGTTTTATATTTAACAGAACTTATATTGTATGTATATATATACAAAAGGTATATTTATCCATATATACATATAGCTTTCTTAAACATCTAATAAAAGTTTTAACATGAGCGTCTTTACAAGTTAAAAATGTTTCTCTGCAGAGTTTGTCAGTATATTCATACATAACTTTCATTTATTACAAACTTAAATGTTGGAAGAATTATCTTTATGTACAGGAGGATATAAATTAGCAGTAGAAATCATCTTGTCAAACGATGTTTATTAAGTGTATTTTATATATTGCGTAATCTTTTCAGCAAATAGTAAAATTTATCGTTCAACTTCATAATGTAATTTGTAGAATGCCTTAAAATGTGTATCTACGTGCGATATTAAATAAAATACATAAAAAAACCATTAACGCTTCGAAATACAAAAAACTCTGAATATACAACAAGGAAATGTCGAATTTAATGTAGCATCATCCCAAAATAATAGCTGCAACAGAAGAAGGATTAACGTCGAACAATTATAGTGATTAAATACAATCAAAAATATTATTGTAAAATTTAGTTATGATTCTATTCATTTTGTAAAGATGCAACTAAGCTACAATATTGTGCAAATTAAGAGAAACTTGTTAGCCGATCAAGTAACATTTGATAAATTGCTAGAAGCGAAATAACGCTTACGTATGAACAGCCATATTGGCAGAAGAATTATTTGAAATTCAAAATCGGCAGGTACTTTAGAAATTTTAAATAAATAGCTTTGAAATTAACTAGAAATTTGATGAACAATAAATTCTTCGGAGTTTATTTTATTTCTTAATCTTCANGAAACTTGCTTTTGCAATTTCAGCAAAAAGCGTCCGCATACATGTATATAAATTGATTGACGTGTGCTAGTTGATGAGTCATTGCCCACATATAATTCATGAATAATGAGGGGGGGTGGCTAAAGATGTGAATATTCATGCATTACAAAAAAACTATAAATAATTTTAAGGTGTACGTTTGTAGTTTTAGACCATTGAAAAGACTAGTATATTGAAATAATCATATATTTTTTGTTAATGAACTTGCTATGTACACTTAATAATAGCACTAGTATTAAATTTCATAAATTCTTGTTATTACCCAGAAAATGTTTTATATTTAACAGAACTTATATTGTATGTATATATATACAAAAGGTATATTTATCCATATATACATATAGCTTTCTTAAACATTTAATAAAAGTCTTAACATGAGCATCTTTACAAATTAATAATGTTTCTCTGCAGAGTTTGTCAATACATTCATACATAACTTTCATTTATTACAAACTTAAATGTTAGGAGAATTATCTTTATGTACAGGAGAATATAAATTAGCAGTAGAAATCATCTTGTCAAACGATGTTTATTAAGTGTATTCTATATATTGCGTAATCTTTTCAGCAAATAGTAAAATTTATCATTCAACTACATAAAATTGGTATTTACGTGCGATATTAAATAAAATACATAAAAACAAAACCATTAACACTTCGAAATACAAAAAGCTCTGAATATACAACAAAGAAATGTCGAATTTAAGTGTATGCACGTTTTTCTTTCTCCTTTTTTAGAGTTTATACTAAAACTGTCATGAAGCTTGCATTTTGTTTAATGCTTATGATGGAAAGATATCTTAATTTTAAAACATTATTCAGTTTTCACAAAGATTCAAGTGGTGACGGTTGAATTCATTCAATAATGTAAGTTATTTTTGTATTTTAAAAAGTTAATATTACTAAATTGTCACATGTGATTACAAAATAATATAAAAATTTCATAATGTTTGTACACGTTTAATATCCTTGCTCGAAAAAACAAAAAAATCATCAAAAGGAAAATTAAATATTCGCAAAGACAAGTAATTTTGTTCGAAAAGATAAAAAAAAATCACCAATAGGAAAATTAAAATATATTGGTGTTCTCTCTAATGCTATGCTTTAGAAACTCTAAGAAGATCGGATATTGTTTGAAAAAATCTCAATCTCTATATGATTTTAAAACATTTAATAGGGAAATTTTGTTAAAATCCGGTTTTCCTAATTGCATATTGCGAGATATAAATGTTAAATTTAATACAATGAGTAAACCGCCCTGAAGAAGTATTTATTTTATTTTATCAGTTTCTGAAAATTGTAATTTAAGCTATTTATTTATATATTTAGAAAATGTTCCTAAGTTGTTTTAATACCTAATGTACAAAATGTAGTCTAAATCATTTAACGATTGCTGTTGTGCTTTTATAATCTCATAAACAATTACAAGTATATATTAATTTAATTAACAAATAAACTTTTTTATTCGATTAAATTTTTATAATTACAATCATTCAAAATCATCTATACAGTTAAAAATACAATTATTTTGTTACTAATAACTAAAATTTCCCATGTTAAGAATACTAAAGTTCAATTAAGCATTAAATTATGTAGTTTGTCTATATCCTCTTCATAAGTAGCTTCATTCGTTTGCAGTGTATGCACTTTATCAAAAATATGTAATTGTATGCGAGGATTGTTTTCTATACATGTGACATGTATGTGATTTCTGCAACTAAGTAATAAAGCAATTTGAATGAGAGAAATGTCATAAGTCCAGCTTTAAAGTAAAATTGCTAGCATTGTTATATAATCCTCGTTTCCGTGCACACGGCAGCAATTGAGTTTTCTATTGGAATACTTTATTTGAGCGCTCTCAAACCACGCAGACACAATATTGTGCTTCTCAGAAGTGCAACGCTGATTTCAGTTCTGAGATGCCTGATTACATCTGAGTAGGACTCCTTCCTCTTCTCGGCTACTTTCAGAGCAATTTGCTTAATGGTCTTATGAGTTGAGCGGCTGCATCCTCCAGTCGTCGCAAAGATCAAGGCAGTGAAGGAGCTATGCTCAAC
>CABFPE010000050.1:275752-289583 GCA_900660155.1 Hofstenia miamia | reverse complement strand
GTAAGGCATGAATATGACGTGTGAGGTGAACTTTTCGAGAATTCGCCTAGCTTCCTCAGAATATTAAGATAGGTGTTTACTTTTTCATTACAAAACAAGTCGCAATATTCTGTATTTCCAATTACAGAACCAAGAACTCTTGTACCGAGGGTAATTTTTACATTAGTTGATTTGAATAATTTATAGGCCTCTTCTTTCATATTTTGGTTGACTATCAATTGGCATTTTGGTGGATTTACAAAGTAGCCATATGCCGTTCCATCTACTATAAGCTTCATATAGGTTTCTCGCAGCTCATGAAGAGGGCCAACGATATTTCCATCATCAACATACCATCTATTTATTATATCAGACCTTTTGATGGAATTTCAGTGGCAGAGTTGCAATCCCGTACATTAGCATCGCGAGTGGGTCACCTTGTGTAGTACCTTCTGAGGACCATAAGTTTTAAGTACTTTACGTATTCTTAAATTTATTTTATATAGCTTTGACATTCATCTTCAGTTTAAAAATTTTGCTTCTTTTCACTTGAAGTTATATATTTTGTAGAAATACTTTAATAAACAATAATTTTTTCAATTTCATGAGCGCTTAATGCTATTTTGCAAACTGTCTACGACAATGTTTTGTAAAATCAATAAATTTAATCATTTTTGCGTAAATGTCTTTTTTATGAAAATGTGTTAGTCTTTTCGTAATTAAAATTTTTTTGCGAGTTTCATGACATCTAATTGATTCGTTTTTGAAATGGCGTTATGTATTCATTTGTGATTATCAAAAATTACTCATTGACTGAAGAAAAATGCAAATGTTAACGTTTTTAACATTGCAAAGCTGTGTATAGCATTGAAAGAGTTTTGTTGTTAGTTTAGAAATTTGGAGTTTCATTTTCCACTTTGTAGATCAATACATAAATGCACATGTTAGGAATAATATTAGCAACGATTTTTATATCCTTTTTTAAGGTTTATACAATACGTGTATTTTTATCTAATTTTCTCAGTATTCTGCATCTCATGAGCGTTTGAAAATTCATAAAATTTATTATTTTGAAAAGCAAGTAAAAATAATTTTTTACGTTAATGCACTTTGTGTCAAGCCGAGGTATTTATTTGTTGTGAGATTTTGTGCTTTTAGTTGACATCTCAATAATGTTTAATACTATTCGGGAAAGCAAACAAATTTTTATTATGTGAAGACTAATAAATATATCATTTTTTAACCACATGTACTTTCTGTGAAGCAATTCAAACCTTTGTTAAACATTGATTGTATTTAACGTATTGAAATATTTATTTTTATAAATAAAATCTGTATATATATCTGTATAAAATAAAATCTGAATTTACAATAAAGATAAGTTGTAATTTTGTGTATTAACGTTTTTCTAACTCATTCTTGAAAGTTTATACTAATACCGTCCTTAAATGTTCACTTTGTTCAATGATGAAAAGATATCTTAATTTTAACATAATATTCAATTTTTATAATGATTTTGACTAATTTGATCAGTTGAATTCATGTATACAAATGGAAAAATTAAATGTATATCAGTACTGAAAGAAAGGATTTACGTCGGAAAAAAATGTAAGTCTACAAACGTGAAAAAGTCATATACCGGGTATTTATTTAATTCCTAATATAAAAGACATCAATAAAATTTTATAATGTAAGCAATTCCTTATAATATAAAATAAATACCTTTAAACATTTTGTACATGTGTATCAATAAATGTTAATAACCAATTTACGACAATATGAATAATATCAATAATTTTTACAAATATTTTATTCTTGAATTCAACGAGAAAAACGTGTTGAAAATATATTTACTTCATTTGTAACAGAAACGGTGATTGATAAATCGTTTTACTTTATTAACATTTTAGTTTTGTAGCATCTTTCATTTACATAATTGTATAAATTGGGAAAAACATGTAATAATTGAGATTGTTTTCCAATTTGTGAAAAAATTCTAGTTTTATATGATTTGAAAATGTTTTAATTAATTGTTAAAGTGATTTGGATTTCATGTTAAGACGATAACAATCTTTATGATTAGATACATTTTTGACAGTTGAACAATAGAATATTGATAAAAGCACGTAATATTGACATTGTCTATGAAAGCATGCAACTTTATACATAGAGCAGATTAATGGAATTTCACATTGATGAAAGAACTACCCTGAACGATTTCAAACTTTTTGGTAATCTATTTTTATAATTAAATCTCAGATATTGTTTTAATTCTTAACACTTTTTGAAATATTATCTCTAGATATTTCTTTTAAAACGGAATCAATTTTATTTTAATAAAGTGCTGCAAATTTGCAGTCTGATGTTACATTAATTGTATNAAGACATCAATAAAATTTTATAATGTAAGCAATTCCTTATAATATAAAATAAATACCTTTAAACATTTTGTACATGTGTATCAATAAATGTTAATAACCAATTTACGACAATATGAATAATATCAATAATTTTTACAAATATTTTATTCTTGAATTCAACGAGAAAAACGTGTTGAAAATATATTTACTTCATTTGTAGCAGCAACGGTGATTGATAAATCATTTTACTTTATTAACATTTTAGTTTTGTAGCATCTTTCATTTACATAATTGTATAAATTGGGAAAAACTTGTAATAATTGAGATTGTTTTCCAACTTGTGAAAAAATTCTAGTTTTATATGATTTGAAAATGTTTTAATTAATTGTTAAAGTGATTTGGATTTCATGTTAAGACGATAACAATCTTTATGATTAGATACATTTTTGACAGTTGAACAATAGAATATTGATAAAAGATTTTTGACAGTTGAACAATAGAATATTGATAAAAGCACGTAATATTGACATTGTCTATGAAAGCATGCAACTTTATACATAGAGCAGATTAATGGAATTTCACATTGATGAAAGAACTACCCTGAACGATTTCAAACTTTTTGGTAATCTATTTTTATAATTAAATCTCAGATATTGTTTTAATTCTTAACACTTTTTGAAATATTATCTCTAGATATTTCTTTTAAAACGGAATCAATTTTATTTTAATAAAGTGCTGCAAATTTGCAGTCTGATGTTACATTAATTATATACTTATCATAAATAGAAACTTCGTTTGTTTGCTAATACACATTTTTAATTGAATTTGTTTAAACTTTTAAAAGTCATGTGTTGTATACTGTGATCTAGCATCTCATTTGACCTGTTTATTAATCATTAATTTAGATACAATCGTGTGAAATTCATAATGTGCAAATACACATTGCGCTTGTTTCCTACAGAATTCACCCAACAACAATGATGATATACTAACACAATAGACAAATTCAATAGTGCGATATATTTGGTCATTATAAGCAAAGTGTAGAATAATTTACATTTTTGTCTTGTCTTAAACACGTATGTGGGTTTTACTAAGTACATTTATTAAATATTAGAAATTGCAAGTTTTTGCATAAACTAATTTTTTGGTTTTTCCAAAAAATTATTTTGCATTATTACCGAAATAAGACATTATGCATTTAATGAGTATTATTATCTCTCTGATTCAAACATTTGTTATTTTACAGGTTGAAGATTGCACAATGCTACACTTCATCACTCAGAGCCATTGTGTAATGCATGCTTTTACATTTAGCACAAACTATACACAATTGATGAATATATAGCTATATTCCTACTTTTGCATACTATATCTTTGATTAATATTAATGCATGTTGAAATATACGTCTATGCAAACTATAAAATGTTATACCCAAGTGTTGGGTTTTACATCTATGAATTACTTTCCTTAATACAGTGTTGCATAATTAAAAACATTGTTACAATGAACATGCCATAATTATATTAACAGAAGCAAATATGTCAGTTTGCCTAAAAAATAAAAACTTCATCAAAAAATAATTTTAACTTTGTCAAATGTTTTCTTGTCATCAATTATATCACTTTGCCCAAATTCTAGAAATCAAGAACAAAGGCTTCGTCAAAAAATTATTATGCTCAATTTAATATTGTCAAAACATTTCTTGTCATCAATTATATGACTTTGCCCAAATTCTAGAAATCTAGAACAAAAACTTCGTCAAAAAACTAATTTGTTCAATTTAGTTTCGTCAAAAATATTTCGTCACTAGATGGCGTCCAATAGAATCACTTCATTTCCACGTAGCAAATAGTCATGGGTGTTACGAGAACTTCGGTGTGTCCCATAGGGGCCTCCTTGACTTGGTCTTAACTACTATTATATGTTAATATGCAGAGACACCGGAAGCAACTCAACACCGAGGGGCAAAACTTGCTAAGCTTAAATGCCTATATATTTTTTAAATTACTTCAATTTTAGGCCAGCTTAACAATTTGATATTTTTATCACTCTTAAATGAACATCAGTGATAAAGGATATCACAACCTTATGATTTTTATAAAATTAACAAAATATATGCTGTAATAATAATTATTTAAATTACTTGAATATAATAATAATTTAATAGACAAAACGTCAATCCTACATTTTTTTAATATAAAAAATGAGTCATTGCTTTTCAAATACACAGATTATTAGAGCATGCTTTTAAATTTGAATAATCGAAAGTAGCAAAAGTGTTAATTTTGACCATTTCTATTGGTCGATGTGATGGTACCACATTTAATATATCGAGAAAAGGAACAATAGTTTCACATGGGGCAATTCACTGTGAACATTTTGATATATATTTTATAAATAGCATCAATACTCAAAGACCGATGGGGTTCTTAAATGTATCATTTGAAGAAATATAATAGATATTCGAAATTGTTTTAATAAAAATTCCAAAATTATAAAGAAACAAAATAGGTTTAGAGTTATTTCTTTAAACTCTGAAAACAGCTAACAAATCTGAACAAGATTCAATTAGTATTGCCTTTAAAATTTATAAATATGTTGCGCGACATTAACATTTACATATATTGAATTGCATTATTTTAATCAATTTCACTCAAAGAGATTGGTAATGACTTCTAATATATATTAAGCCAGACAGTGCAGCTAAATATTGTACAACAAACACCCATTTCTATGAAATAGAGCTGCACTGAATGAATTCTTGAAAAGCACTTTAAGTTCATAATAATCTACTGATACATTGTTCGCAGTTTACAATAAAAGTATTGATCAAATCGGAAATCGACAAACACTGCCACATGGAGCCATTGTTGTGTAGGAGAATGATATTTTTTTACTAGAGTCAAAATTGACTTCACAGCAACCTTCCAAAGTTATTCTACTCCAACGTTAAAATTACTTTGCTCTAGACAGGTCAATGAAATAATTTCAGATATCAAAGGAAGCTCTAATCCTTTGTTTACATAAGCAAATATTGAAAAGCTATTAAAGTGTTATGTTTTTATCAATTACATTTATCGCTCTAAAAATAGGGAAAATTAAAAAAATTCCAAAATTAAAAATCAGTTTATCATAGAGCTATTCAGCACGCATCGAATGGTATTTAAACGTTGTCGATAGTATAAGAACTCATGGAGTTATAGGTATCCAAATTTAGTCTACTCTTAATTATAATAATCGAATCTTACGAAAGTGTAAATTGAAAATTTGTTTTGGCCGATACTTTGCAACCAGTATAGATAAATTTAAAAAATAAAAAATATCCTCACATGGAGCTAGTCAAAAGTCAAAAGTCGCGGAGTAATATTGTTCTGAAATGCATCAGTTGTAATTGGTAAGCAGAAATTCGAAAGTTGTAATAAAATAGTGTTGATATAATAAAGGGAATAATAACTAAAAATATAATATAAACAATGTAATATAGAACTAAAGGAGCTCTAAAGAATGCTGAAAAGAGCTAAGGATTTGAACAAGAATTGACAGAGTACTTGCTGTTCTAATGCAGTGTAAAACTGCGGGTGTATGGCATACTTTGAAATCATTTGTCCAAAGATTGAAACTGAGTGAAATCAAATAAACAGTTCACCAGAAGAGATCCGGCAATCATAATTCGCTTCGTAATGTAGAAATATCAAATTGGAATCACCTCTACAGAGCAATAACTTTTGAAAAATCTAAAAAATTTTTGAAAAGATCTTTAATAAATTTAACCTCATTTGTCCAAACATTGACTGGGTCAATTTCGAATTTTAATGGCTAAATACATGCAGAAAAGCGTAATTTACTCAATTGTTATAGCTCCAAATACTAAATTTCCCTTTGTTTTTACATACTAACTCAATATTTTACGATGCCATCTAGCGAAATTTTGAAAATAAAAATTTCGTCTAATGTTAACTTGGCCTGTGTCAAAAGTTCCTCCAAACATAATTAAAAGTTTCAGCACGGAATAACGAGGCGTTGTTGAACTTGAATAATTTGTTAATTGATTTAGAAAGAATCAGTAGCAAAATTCAGTTTTATTGGAATTGATTCGTAATTCATACATATTAAATTAGTCATTTGAATCATCATAAAAAATTCACTTCAAATTTGCACCAGATGTTGATTTTAAGTTAAAAATAGATACTTTTGAATTTCATTTAAAATGAATATCTCATTTTGGTGTCCCTTTGTTTTGAAAAGAGTCACTATTTGCGAAAACCCTGCTTCAAAATCTTCCATTAAAAACACCCCTATAATTGCACTGTCTATGCCATATCAAACTTTGTGAAAATGTCTTAACTGTTCTGTTGATAAAGAAAATTGACAAATCTTTATTCATTTGCAATGGTTTATTATTTCAGAACAAACAATTTCAGGCAATACTAGTCTTGTTTTGCTTTTAAGCCAATTTATTAAAAAGTACTCTACGATTTTGAGATTTTCTCCTGCGTATATAGATCAGCATTCAAGGCACCCAAAAATCCTCGTTCTTGACCTGCAAATAAAGGGCGTGCCTTTAATAGGAGCAGCTAAATATCCACAAACAAACAAAGAGAAGATTGCTATTGCATGTTTTAGCATCATTGAGTACCCTTGATACTACATATTCCAATTAGGCATTTGAATCAAAGTCAAAGCGCTCAAAGAAACCATTTCAAGATTTGTAAGTTATTACTTTAGTTTTGATGAACCGGATTTTTGGGGTGAAAAATTTTTTGCGATGATTGCCGAATGATCTCATTCCAGGGTTGCTAAGCCATATATGATTAAATTATTCGTGAAACTGCGTCATCAAATGCAGTCCTGGTTCAAAAAAATTATGTCTTTGCATAGCAACTGAGATTTGCTTGACTACTTCCTGAAACCTCAGATGCCTATGAGTAACGCTGTATCCTAAAATTAATCGACGGAAAAAATCTTAACATAATGTTTTTCAATACCATTTATGTTACTTGCCTCGCTTACCCGATTTTTTGTGAGTGTGTGGTACGCTCAATAGACAAATGTTAACGAGTTGGTGACTAATGGAAAAAAAATTATAAAAAAATGTGTTTATAGGCACGAAGAATGACAAAGCCAATGGTGGAGGACTGTTCGCATATTGTAAATTGTAAGCAAATTAATACTTTTCAAATACAGGACTAAGTCGGATTTTCGCGTAACTCGTACTATTAATAAAGAACAGACAAACTCCAATATGTAGTACAAACCAAATCCCCTAAAATTATCTCTCGGATTTCTTGTAAGTCGGATTATTTTCATTGGTCCGAGTTGATCCGACTTAGGCGGGTTGCATGTATACAATAATTTTGAAAAATTACAATTCTTTTCAATTTTACCATTGCAAAATGATTGAAATAGTAAAAATAACTCCCTTTAAGCAAGAATAATGCTGACCATTTTTTTAAAAATAACCACGACAGTTGTTTTGTACATAAAATACTATAATATCAATAGATTTCTGTTACTAAAATGCACGTGTTATCTGCTTTTTCAATAAGATCACAGTTCTTGATTTCATTTATTGAAGCGCGAATATAGAATATACAACTTAAGCGACAGGGAACGAGCACTGTACCTTAAGGAACTCCAGTTCTAACCATTTTTCAAATATATTACGATTGGTGTTGTTGAGAAAGAATCCTAATAATTTCAACTCATCGAAGAAACATTGAATAATTCATACAGTTGTAACCACGTGATAAACCAAAGCATGCTCACAAATATGCCATTTACAAGATAGGTTGCAACTGATCTTAAATAGATTAAGTTATTAAACTAACACAATGCCAAGAAATATTGTAGTAAATATTTAGTATTAACAAAAGAAACAGATTTCGTTTTGATTAGGTTACTTTGCATTAAAACATATTTCGGATTAATGCATACTTGCACATCAACAAAAATGTAGAAAGATAAGATAAGATAAACTTTAGATCACGAAATGTGTCTTCACAAAAATTCCAGTTATGCAGCTTTCTAACGCCACTTTTTTGTAATGTTCTGTAAATCGAATCAACCAATCTAAATTTTATGAAAATTCCCCCACAAGCAGCTGAGCACAACACATGTAATTTAGCTGCGTTTGTTAACGACTCAAGCTTTTTTCAGATTGTCCGAACACAGCAAATAAATGAATTTGAACTAAGAAAAGTTGAACTATAAAAATTACAACCAATGCAATTTCTGATAGAAACAAAAATAAATTTACAACGTCCGAAAAATATCAATTGATGTAAAATGGCTAATTACTATTTTGACTTCACGCAATGGTCCTATATGAACTAGGTATCTTCATCGGAATCATCATCCTCATCAAAAGACAAAAGACAGGAATTCTTAGTTGCAGCCATTTTCGAAGGAGCCTTTTTAGATACTGTCTTTGTTGATTCAATAAAGGATATTCTTCCATCGCTGATTTTTTTCTTGTCTAAAGAATGTGGATTTATAGAGGTTAGAAATAATTAAATGCTGCTACAGACAAATATCATTTGATAACAATATAAAATCAAATGTTATTAAATATGCACGTTTTTCTTGAATAAATGGCGCTTTGCAACACTGCAAACATTGTTATTATTCTCATGAAAGAGATTCTTTATTCAAATAAATGTTCACTATAGTCAACGGTATCATAAAACACATACATGCATACATAAATCACTTAAATTACAAAATAAATTTTCGAGGTAATTGATAGATTACAATAGCAGCACTTAAATGACGAATTGCCATTCGTGCATACATTCTGAAAGTGCGAAAATGCACACAAACGAATCGCTTTTTACTGTACGTTCTGAATATGGCCGTCAGCAAAAGATCTCCTTAATAGTTCGATTGATTCTTAAATGCGTTGAATGTGAGGAATCAATTCATTTATTCAAATGTCACATTTCATTAGTCAATCACTAACTATGGCAAACTAATTTGCGCTTTATACGTAAGGTTGGTCTTTTTAACAGTAAAGTACGATAGTGTTCAATGGGATGAAAAATGAAGAGAATTTTGCAAAGGCTGAGGAGACAAAATACTTCATATTTAACAATATCTAAAAATAGGGGTCGACAATTGATTGCACAATGGGCAGATTATAAATATTTTCTATCTAATCAGCGACTGAAATAATGAAAAATTACGGATTGTTACTCGAGGGGGACTCAGGGGAGTAAACCTCGCCGTGTTAAATTTGTATTACTGCTTTGCGCAGTTGAATTTTACTTGTTTGTATATTAAATTTTACACATTTTTTAAACAAATATTTGCCTATCTCATATTTAGAGAACTTCTTGCTAATTATGTAGGAGTACATCCATGCTTTACTCCTATGTTTTCTAATGACATACTGGCATACGAAAGTGAGGGTAGGACATTGCGAAATGTCATTTTTAAGTTTCAAATTTGATTTTGATTGACGATTTCTAAGCAAACAAACTTGTTAATTGTCGTATGCGGGAATTATTTTATTGAAACTTAATTGTGTTCTCTAATACAAACATTTAATGTTGTCAATCTAAATGTTCAAAACAATTTTCATAAATTAGTCCTTCTCCACATGACAAAAGCTGATTAAATGCAGTACGACAAAACTGATTGCGATGTTAAAATTTACACAGAAAGATACGAGGAAATTCTACAAAAGGCGAGAGAGTCATATTCAACATTCTATGGAAATAATATTAAAGATCCAGACCGTATTATCTTAGAAAACAGTATTTTAAAACAAATAAAGAGTATGCATTTGCGGATAGCATGATGTTGCTATACATGTCTTCTTATTATAGTGAATAAGTGATAGGTCCATAAATTAAAATTTTGGTTAGTTTTTGAAGATTATAAACGATTTTAAGATCAATTTTGGTTAGCATTATGATGAGACTAGACCATACATTTTCTCAACTCATTACTGCATCGGAAATCATTCAAATATGATGTACAAAAATTTGAATAGAAATGGCTAAGAAAATGTCACACTAATTTCAAAAATGGTGATAAAAAGACAACTTAAATTTTAAGAAACAAGAGAAACAGTTAATCATAGAAATTTTACAAGGATAAGACTAACCAATAATATTGTCTTCAATTTTCTTTGCTTCCTTCTCTGTTAAGTCTCCTTCATTGAGCACAACAACTGTTGGAGCTTCATCAGGAAAATTACCTTCATCGCCATCTGCTATTACTTCAGTTGTTAACTACCAAAATTAATTAATAAATTATTTATTTTCAATCAACTTTACAATATAAGCTTAGTTTCAAATGAACTTTACAATAATTAAATCTTAGTTGCAAAATCAACATTGGACCTTAGTTAAGATAACAATTGAGGTTTAATATAGAACAATGGGGCATCTGGAATTGTTGAGTCTGGATGTTGGTATTTAAATAATTTTTCAGAATATCTTTTAAACATGTAAAGAGTTTATTTCAAAATTAAGTTTATCTTCTAACATTTTTAATTATAAATATCAGAATTATGAATTTTTTCAAGGTTCAACAATATGCAGGTGAAACGTGTTAGAAAATCTTTAGCAGTAATTCAAAGTGCTTCCCTATTATTTTAAAAGAAATGGTTGTGAAAGTATTTCGAAAAAATTTCAAAGCAGAGCATTGAAAAAGACTATTTTGGAATAATTTTACTATTACAGATACGACATAAAATTTGCTGAAACCTGTAAGCCAAACCTGAAGAAAAGTGATTGGGACTTTGCTACCAAATACTTGCAGACATTCCTGGATTAAATATTGAGTAAAAAGTGCAATGAGAATCCAGACACCGTCTACAACTAATTTTCTAGTTAACATACTAAAAGTGAGGCGCAATTAACTAATATTTTGAGTTGAATTTATAAAAAAATTAAATGATTAATTGCTTATAGTTTATTGATTAATCTACAGTTAACTTAATAAATTTACAATTTTCTATGCATTTGATTATATTTAAGGCGATTTAATATTAATTTTGTTTCAGCAGCAAATTTGTTATTTCTCTCTATAACCTCGCTAATAAGTAAAACGTCTTTTAAGCAGACAATATGTTGTATAAAAAATGGCGTAACAATTTAAACAGGTCAAGCCGACTTGCTCAAATTCTTGATGATGCTGAAAATAAATATTTGAAATTTAGATTTTTACGAAAAATGCAATACATTTAATAGAAGATAATTTATTTGATGAGAAACAGAAAATCGTTTATTCCTAAAAACTAATTTTACCTTGTCATTAATAGTAGGAGGCTCAACATAGCCAACTTTTGACTTAATCTTCTTAATAAACGCTGGCTCATCTTGCTCAACAAATTCAATTGAGGAACGCTTAGGCATATTCTAAAATTTGTAATTTGGTCAGTTCATTATAACAATAACTTAGCTATTAAATCAAATTTAACAGTAAACCTTGTTGGAAAAACGTTTGTAACAATTTTAAAATATTTAATACAAAATATTCATCATTGAGAGGCTCTGTATTTCATTATTAACATGACTAATCACAATAAAACTAAAGGAAATCAATGCGAGAGAATTACTGACGGCTTTTCAAAAAGCACGAATGGAAAAATGCACATACTACTAAATCACAAAAGCCACCAAGTATATTATAGATATTTTGTTTGATCATGTTGAATAAATTTTAAACTATCATTTTTGATACCTTTTACTCGTTGAAGTCATCAGATGGCATTTAAAAGTCTTTAATATTAATCACTTGTGACTATAATATTCTTGGTGTTGTTTGTGATGCCCCATTCTCTCTAGAATCTTATGAAATTCAACTAGTTGAATTTCTATCGATTTTCTCGTTTCTACAGCTTGTGACTTTTCAAAACACTTTTGGTAAGAATCTTGATCTTCTTTATTCCAATGTACCGATATTTTAATACTGTTTGCTCCTTATCATTTTCTACTGACTACACTTTCTTCTCGCACAAATTTAATTTTGGTTATCCTCCACTGGAAATTTTTACAATAGTCATACATTGTTTCGTGTATAGCAGGATACTCTAAAATAGCGTTGACAATTTTGAAAACTAACGCGTTAAAATGGACCCTTTGGCATGAACTAACGCGTCATCTAGAACAGAATTAAGCATTCATTCCTTCCGAATACAATTAGCTAACGGGGTTTCATACGAATGCATGCGAATTATTTATTGCTGAGTTAATAAGCAAGAACAAGTTATATTGAGGCTTCTAATACGTAGAATTAAGCATAATTCTTGAGTTATTTGAAAAAAAAACATTTTTCAATGTAAAATTTCATGGAAAAAGATAAGCAAAATTTCAACTGTAAAGTTTTTAACGAATATTTATTCTGCATAAAAATAAAATGTAAAAATGACAAGAGCACAAACTCGGAATACATTATGACATTAAAACGAAACTTTGCCTTTTGGAATTTTAAAAAAATGGTGAAATTAATTTTGATAACGTCATCAAATGTCAAATTTCGATATTCATTATTTGAACAGCTGGAAATGATGGAATTCATTAGAATTCATTCATTACCTATCAAATATAATTTTCTTGCTGGTTTTTACTTACAACTTTTTGAGTAATATTGTATTTTTCCCACACAAAATCCCTGTTAGTCAAAAATCGAAAATTGCGTATTATGTATGAATAGTTAATGTTCACAATGTCATAAAAATTGTCACAATGTTCTGTTACGCCTTTGGTAAGCCCACTGCTTAATTCAAACATCAAAGATGAGGAATTAGTAGAAAAGGAATGACGGAAAAGTCGGTGCAGGTCATTGTCTTTCATCATATTATTTCTGTGACTTTCTTTGGAGTATGTTTTAGCATAGAACAGGGACCACATACAGCTTCTATTGATGTAATGTACGCACAAAAATGGCTAACTCATTAACGAAAACATCCTTAAACCAATATTGAAACTCTGTTGCTCTTTCTACAATTTTTTTTGAGAGAGACTCCTAGGAAAAAATCGGTACACTAAATTTTCCATTAACAAGTTTGTATACTCTTTTGTGTAAATTAGAAGGAAGGAAGTCCAATATTGAGTAAATGTGTAAACATGAACTTTATTTCATTCACTTAGTATAACATTATCTAATAGGCGTTCTCCAATTTGTCCCTTTTTTATTCTTTGGTGTTGTTTGTCTGAAATATTTTCGCAATCTGACACTAGTGATTTTCTTTCTCTTAGAAATAGTCAAACTACTACTTAGGGTGGCACACTTCAAACTAGTTGCTTGTTATATTCAATTCTCAAATTTTTGCATTTCAGATTTTAAGGAAGACATGCATGCGGTTGTTGGGTTCCATTATTTATTAGTGCCAGCAATAAGGACATAATCACTCAGTAGCTTTTTCAAAAATTCAGGTGTTGAGTCCACACTCAATCCAAAATAGTTAGATTGTTGCATTTCAATTGCTATAGTATCTAATACAAGGTTCTAAATTCATCAATATATATATATATATATA
>CABFPE010000050.1:239341-275631 GCA_900660155.1 Hofstenia miamia | reverse complement strand
TATATATATATATATATATATATATATATATTGTAGAGGGCCCTCGGGGCCCTCCTTTTATTATTTCAATTAACTTTTGTAATTTCGAGCTAAATCTTGCTCTAATTTATATTAGTGACGTCACTTTGACGTAATTGATTTTATCATTACGATTTCTAGTGTATTATTTCGATCTTAGATTGGATTGCCTCCTCGAAATCATGTAAAGTGCTATTGCTCTTTAATTTTGCGAGGGAATTCGTGATTGGAAAAAGTGTAAGCAATTGCAGGTAATAATTCGATCATTTGTATAAATACTTGAGAGAATTGTAGCAAGGACACAGCTAAATAAACTTTGTCTCACTCAACTGCGTTTGCTTTTATTTAATATTGCTAACCCGTTTTAGGAATTATGGTGTATCTTGTCATAACCAATGCTTAAGTCTCTGCCAATAATTTAGGAGTTACTCCTATGAGTTTATGGCTACAACACGCCTTATTCCAGCAGGCAGCCCAAATTGTGGACGGAATTAAGTTAAGTACACGATTATGTATAGGGAATAAGAACTTTTTATTGATCACTTGCAATTCGAACATGCACTTAACACCTTACACTGTGATGATAACAAGCCATTGGCTAACGTGAATGCATGGCAATTACATGCTGTTATTATTATTACATGAGCTGAGAAATAAGAACTAATGAGAAACATTTTAATTGAGCTAGAAATTAACAACTAGAGACAAATAGGGTAGCACCTTTTGTGAGGTTGGAATTCTCTTCATGGATACCACTTTGGCATGATGCCATGCGAGTTGGTCATTATTGGAAGTGAGTCCTTGGTGGATCTTTACTGTTACTTTGTTACAATGGCAAATTACTGATATCTTTGTTGTTCTTTTGGAATGCAGGTCGCTCACTGCGATGGTAGCCTTTGCAACCTTCTGTTCAAATCATTGAGTTCCCTAGTACCGCTGGAGTAGTCCGAGCTCCTTCGCGATTCTACATGGTGCCCCTGACGTGATCTAGAGCTGTCACAGAGCTCTGATGATGTTCTAAGCTAGTTTCTGTTGTTACCTTGTTGTTTCTTTCTTCTAGCATTTGGATTTAGTACCGAACCCCTATACCACACTGTGTACCATTTTAGTTTCTGTCTACTAAACTCTCTGGAGTACACTCTCAAATTGTTTGTTGGATTGTTACTGAATTTTTCTTGATTCTTTTCTTTTATTGTTCTAATGAATATGGATGGTTTTTCTCGTAATGGGACTCCCTCATGGAGCATCCCCTGTGCAAGCGTAGGTGGCCAGGATGCTACCCCTTGCACCAATGGAATACTAGTTAGTGTATCTCTACCCTCTCAATTTACTCAATAACCTCCAGTGGTTACTCGACGAACATTCAACCAATCTTTTTCTTCTATGCGACGCCATCTCACCACACTTATATCCACAATCAGCAGAGATTGAACGGCTCAAAAAGCTGTTACAGCAAACCGTGATGAGAGCCAATTACAAACGACGTGTCGATTCATTGCAATCCAAAGTGTTGCAGAGGGAGAAAAGACTAATCAAAATTATCACTTCTCCGGAATTGCAGATTCAAAATCTCACTCCTCCACCCTCTGCAACTGATTTATCAGGAGAGCACACCTCCTCACCAGCCTCCTACCCCGCCTGGGAATTCAGAGTATGTGACTTGTGATGTTCTTAACGAAGTTCTTGATGCTTTTAGTACCCGTTTTACTAATACTGTTATTCAACTTGTTTTGGCACACCTTCCAGGTGCCTCCACTGTGCCTACCACAAATTCTCCGACGCCTAAATTTGTAATGCCAGCGACATCTTTTACAAGCTGCAGTCCCACGTTTACGCAATCTGCCTTAACTCAAGTGTCAATGCTAACTACCATAGCTACTCCCAGTCCTTGCATTCCAAGTGCGACTTCCAGCGCCTGTCAACACTTCAGTTGTGCCTACTGTTTCTGTATTAACTACCCCAAAGTCTCCAAGTGAGCCTAACAGGTCTGCCACAACACGCTGGCCATGGTTAACTCAATCAATTCTTCAACTCGAACCAAGTGGAAATGAAACTGTCAATCACTTTAACTAACATTCCGTGCTACTAAATTTCACAGGTAAAATTGATCTTCTGTTTGAATTGACAATGAAGCAGTATCAAACTATTCAAGATGTCGTCAGTTTCCCATGTATTTGCAGGGCCTTGCCTATAATTAATACATGATGCTGGACAAGGAAATTAAAACTGGTTATCAATTACCCATTGGTCACTTTGAAGATCATTATTGTGCCCCGCACATTAAACATCAATATAAAACTCTGCTTTGCGAGCTTTTGTTCAAAAAGGGGATGATGTCTGTACCTATATAACTCAAGTGGAAAGGTTATTTTGCCTCAGTAAACTTACACCTGACTATTCAAAGCACGAATTGTTTTCTTACATTTGTCAGGGATTTCTGTCTAACATTTATAGCCATTTGGAGCTAAAGTGTGACCCCAAAGACGAACTTCAAGTAATCATCCGGAAAGCTTTCAGCATTGTCTACATGATGTATAACTACCCAGATCAAAAAAAATGTAGGCAAAATGAAACTCAGTCAACCTATTACTTAAGTACCTCCGTCATTAGGTACATCTGTCAATAAGAAAAAGTCTGATAATTCTCGGACCCGCTGTTATCACTGTGGCCATAAGGGTCATATCAAAACGAATTGTAATGCTGCGATCCATCTCATGGCAGATGGAAATGGATTTTTCATCAATGAGCCTTGTTTGGAGGAAGCCCCTCCTACCATCAATTGCGATTTAATCAGTCCTTTAAACTAAGTGGAGTAACACCTCCTCTAAAACGTGCACAGGATGTTTTAGTTGCAACCAATTTACTTTGAGCCAATATCATTCCTCTGTGGACATCAACAGAACGTTAATCAATGCCGCCATAGATACCGGAGCCTTAGCATCAATCACCAGCGACGATTGTTGTCATAAATTATGCATGCGAAGAGATGAGTTAGATCCTCTAGTGATCTGCCTGGTTGATACCTCAGGTAACACCATCTCCTTGAAAGGCAGAGTGCCTAAAGTCGAATTGCAAATCCGCAAAGAGCTTTTCAAGGTGGATTTGGTTGTCATTGATACCCACAACCAGCCTCTGCCCTATGATATTATTCTAGGAAACAATTTCTTGGGGTGTAATGCTTGTGTCATCAATTATGGAAAGATCACAATTTCAATTAGAGATTATCACCACACCTGTTCGATTAGAGCATGGAACTGCTGCTTGCTTGCCAATTTTTACGGCCATTCACGACTTAAGTGAACCTTCTGACACCATCCGGATCCCTACTGTTTCTGCCGAGTCTCATCCGCATATAAGTTCTGAAGAACTCAAGTCACTGGTTAAGTTGCTACATAGGCAGAATGAAGTTTTCAATTATGGAACAATCAGAATAGGTCAAGCTGTTGACGAACAGCACTCAATTGAAACTAAACAGTTCGGAGAGTGCCCAAAATTCTCAAGGATGACTATGAGCAAATGTTCAATGATCTAATCGAAAGTGGAATTATTCAAAGCAGCAACAGTCCTTACACTGCGCCCACCATGTTTATTAAGCAAGGTGAAAAGTATCATCTCTGCGTCAACTTCTGGAAGCTCAATGATATAACTGTCAAGGACGCAAATCTGCTTCCACGGATTGAGGATTTGTTATATGATGCGAGCCACTATAAGCTTTTCTCATGCCTAGACCTTTGTAAGGTCTACTGGCAGGTCCCAATGAAGCCAGCAGATATTTCTAAACAGCTTTTATTAAGCCATATGGTCTTTTCAAATGGAAGTACATGGCCTTTGGGATGTGTAACATCCTGGCTACATTTCAACACTATGTCACCTGCGTCTTGAAGAATGGAGCCAACATGTTAGAACCAGGTATCTCTGCATACATAGATGATATCCTTGTTGTGATTAACACATTCAGCGAACATATGGAGAAACTGAATAGGAAATCCTTTATGAAGCCACTTTGCGCGTCAATGGTAATAAGTGCGCACTCATACAGCCACAAGTTACTTTTCTTGGATGAGTTATAGAACCTAGTAAAATTTTAATGAAGCATGATGCAAAAGACTACCTGGATCAAATCAAAACACCGCGATCCCAAAAAGATGTGCAGAGGCTCATGCACTTCTTAAACTATTGTGGAGCTTTTATCCCTGAGCTTGCTAACAAAACCAAGCACATCTCACACCTGCTGAAATGTAATACTGAGTTTGAATGGACCTGATCTGAACAAGAGGAACTGGACGCCATGAAGCTGGAACTTAGGAAGATCTCCAGCCTAAACACACCCGATCACACCCAGGAATTCATCATTGACTGTGACATCAGTGCCGTCGTGATTAGTGGCATGTTAAGTAATAAAGGGCGTGGAGAGCCCCACCCAGTACTTCAGCAGGAAGTTACAGAAAACTGAGTGAAACTAGAGTGCTCCCAAATCGGAGATGCTGGCTCTGGTAGAGAGTTTGAAGAAGTTCTGCTACTTCATCCTCAGTCAAGCCTTCACTGTGAGGACAGACAACAGTGCCCTGACATGGCTCAAAAAAATTTCTGGGGACAAATCAAATATCATCACTCGATGGATTGAGTATTTAAACGATTTTACTTACTTTATCCAACATCACCCTGGGAGACTTCATCTTAACATGGACTATTGGACCGCTCTCCCAAGCTATGAATGTGATCTATGGAAACCATCTGAAGAGAAGACGCCTTTTGGCTTCATACCTCTCAATGAATACAAGCTTCTCCTAGAGATAAGTGCCAATCGCCATGGTAAAGCAATCCTGCCGGTTTTAATTAAAGAGGAGATTACTGAAGAAGAAATTTTCTCACGTCAACATGATAAAGTACTATCCGAAATTCTTCAGAGGCAGAAGAACCCCATCTATCCTCACAGCCCAGTCGCGAATCACTACTTTAAGCAGTATAATTGGACAGTGAATGAGAATGGCTTACTTTATACCAAAAGCCATAACAAGCACCCCGCAGTACCTGAATACTTCCATCATGATTTGGTCTGAAGAATCTATGAGCACGGACATTTAGGTATTATACAGACTGAGAGAAAATTTAATACTTGCTACATGACAATTGGCATTTGTGCTGCTGTTCTTAATGTCATTGATAAATGTGAAACTTGCCTTTTGCAAGGAACTGGTCATTTCCCAGAGCAACGAGCCGAGCTGCAAACACGTGCAGCTGAATGGACAAATGAAGTAGTCCACATGGACTTAGAGAAGCTGTCACATGATGATGACGGTTACAAGTACCTCCTCGTCATGATAGACCATTTCACAAAGTACGCTAGATTGGTCCCCTTGGAGAGCACCACTGCTGAGATCATTGGTGAAAAAATTGTGAAAGAATCTCAGATCGCGGTCCTCAGTTTGATAATCACATTATGGAGACTCTTATCAAAGAACTTAAAGTCTTGCATGAATTTACAACTGCCTACCATCCACAGTCGAATGGTGTAGTGGAGTGATTAAGCCGCACTTTAATTAAACTAATTTAACTTGCTCTCTCTAGAGCTGCAAGGAAAAATTGGAAACGCATTGTCGATACCATTGAGTATTTTTATAATACAGCTGTGTTCATTCCACGACAAAAATGAGTCCATTCAAAGCCATGTTCGGCCATGAGGCGAGTATGCCTCTGTCTATTATGTACCCAGAGTCTATTATCTTAACCCACAAGAATGGGACTTAAATCTCATCTCTCTGTTTAGTAACCAAGCTCGAATAGATGAAAAGACAGGAAAATCAGCCACCAACCTGGAGACGAGTGAGATGGCAGCCTAACGATCCATGTGCAGATGGAACTAGATGAGAGAGATCCCCAGTGCCCACAGATGAGAGCCAAGCAACCAAACAAGGGAGACATGGAGAGGACATTGTATCCAGTTCTCACAACTATGTAGGTGGACAACACCCCTTACATGAGATGACCTATTGTGACTATGTAGGGCGACAACACACCTTATGTGAGCAAGAAGAGCAAATTTTTGGTGATTCCCGTGTTCCTTTCACAAATCTTGTAAACACTAACCAGCCCCAGAGTGATTCGATAATCCCCTCTAGCCCCAGCCCTTTGACGTTTGATTCAGCTAGTGTCGGTCCGGGAAGGATGAAGACAGAAAAAAGAAGATTTCAAGAGTTGAAGATGAGATTCTCCATCCCTAGTTTATTGCTACGTGAAAGGCAGTCCGGTTTGTACGTGATAACATTTTGGAAGAGACACTCAGAATAAGCTCCAGTGGACGTTCAACTCAAAGAAGCTAACCTGTTCAATAAACATTATACCATTCATTATCAATGCCGAACAGTGCCCCAAGATCAATACAATAATTTGCTATGACGCAAAGGTGTGAGAAGGATTAAGCCGCCAGTATTGGCGTAGTACTGTTCACACCATGTTTGACAAGGCCTTCAACATCAACAACCTGTTCCAGTTTATTAACAATTGGAGGACAATACAGAAGTTCAAGTGCATTAATATCGACTTTACCAGCTCATTACTTATCTATTTCTTGAGAGTCGACAAAGTCATGGAGCAGCTAGAGATTGCATATCAGTTAGCAAAAGTCAAAAACATACAGTTAGTAATCTTTCTTAAGGAAGAGTATCAGAACGACATACCAGAGGCAGTCAAGAATCTGCATTTTCAGATGGAAAATTTTACAGTCCTCTACAAGAACACCTATTGTCCAATAAGCATGTACTACACTAATGTAATTTCAGTTGTGAAGCTAGCTTATATGGACCTTCTTATGTGTAAAAGGATACCCACCCATCGTTTAGCCATCGACACTCGCCTTATTGTCAATTCAGTCATTCAAGCCCAGACATTGGAGTCTATTAACATTAACATGCCAGGCCTTACCACCAATACTGACCTCCAAGTCAGTTTTGCTTTTGCACAGAGTGCTGCCACCTTATGCGAGACTGATCTTTTTTGGTTTGGAGCGCCTCATTTATCCCAAGTGTGGCTACAACCAGATCGTCGAAACTCAATGCCATGCTAAACAAGATGGTGAGATCATCCCTCTCGTAGTCCTAGAGCAAACAATGCACTCTCGAGAGCAGTTCTACCGCGAGGAAGAACTCTTAGCATCGTCCGCCATTGAGGTGTTGCCAGCCGCCAAGGCTTTGATTGAGGCTGTCAACCTCGAAAAATTCTCAGGATCGTCAACCCCACCAAGACCTATGCCTACTTGGTTGATCACAGAAAATGAGAGAATTCTGACTATCGAGCCCAATCCGGAGGAGTTTGCAGAAAAATTAACTATCGTGGAACAAGTAATAGAGGCAAACAGCAATAATGACATCCTGGGAGGTACTCCTATGAGTTTAGGGCGACAACATGCCTTGTTCCGGCAGGCAGCCCAAATCGTGGACGGAATTAAGTTAACTATACGATTATGTATAGGGAATAAGAACTTTTTATTGATCACTTGCAATTCGAACATACACTTAACACCTTACACTGTGATGATAACAAGCCATTGGTTAACGTGTGAATTGCAATTACATGCTGTTATTATTATTACATGAGCTGAGAAATACGAAATAATGAGAAATGTTTTAATTGAGATAGAAATTAACAGCTAGAGACACATAAGGTAGCACCTTTGTGAGTTTGGAATTTTCTTCATGGATACGGCTTCAGCGTCATGCCATGTGAGTTGGTCGTCATTGGAAGTGAGTCCTCGGTGGATCTTTACTGTTACTTTGTTACAATGGCAAATTACTGATATCTTTGTTGTTCTGCTGGAATGCAGGTCGCTCACTGCGATGGAGGCCTTTGCAACCTTCTTTTCAAATCATTGATTTCCCTAGTACTGCTGGAGTAGTCTGAGCTCCCCCTGATTCTACAATATATATATATATATATATATATAAGGCGTTTTTGACTTTTTTAGAACAAACATTCTGATGGTTTTTCTCATAATTTACTATTTTTAGGGCACATTCAAAGAATACACATGATTTATTGAAATATATTGTTGAATTCTTAAGTAATTCTAAAGATATTGACAGATGCATCAAAAATTCACCCATTGTCAGTGTGAGATAATCCATCAAAACTATCATGTGTGGTCAAGATGAGAGGAAAGGATGAATGAAACAAAGACTAAAATTATTAATGATTATAATGATTAAAATGTAGAAACATGATAGGATTGATTATTTCATTTTGTAAACGTTTTGTGCAATAATATTTAAAATTATGCTCGACTGTATTTTGACAAAACAAAAGAAGGTCAAACAGCGTAGTCAAATTAACACTGACATTGTGTAATTGTAGCAGAAATATTAAACGAGGGAAAAACTGTAAACAAGAACAATTAACAGGTACTAGTCAAGTATTTAGTTGTTTATTACCAAGTGCTATAAATATACTTGAAGTGATGTAATTAATGATGAGCAAATCTACTTTGGATTTATTTTCTCTTGTCAGGTTATTTTATATTCTGATGGAAAGCTAAANGTAGAACATTTTTTTCGAAATATTTTTTACACAGATCATTCCTATAATAACTGGCATTAAGAAAAATTATTGCAAAATATCACAATTTAGAGGTAGCTCAAGCCACTTAAATTCAGGATTGGATTGTACCATGAGGGTTGTGTTTACACAGTCATTTCTGAGAAAATATACAACTTGCAGCAATCTTTAAAATTGACAGACATTACCAGAAAATAATAAAAATTGTTTTAGATTTATTATCCAGGCACTATGGCAAACATAATGAAATCTAACAAAAGTAAATGGTATTTACTTAAAAGGTTGGGTGATGACATCACAGGAGCTAAACTGCCGTTCAATAAACAAGTTCTTAAATACTTTCTGTATCTACATACCATTGAAAAGAAAGCAAAAATTCCTGTTCAGCAGACTGCATAAATCAAATGTATAAACTTATTAAACAGTAGAGCGGTCTAAAGAAAAACCTTTTAAGAAATGCTGGTACACAAGAATCTAAGGAATGTGAATTTGTAGATATTTCTGATACCGCCCATGACCATGCTTGAAAAGTGTTTGCTATATTTTGATTGACATCATCAAATTTTAGAAATTTTGGATAGTGGCGAGCTCATTTGCTTCTGAAATTCTGTTGTTTAAAAGATTTCATGGTAAATGTCAAACGATTGACAAGCAGAAGTGTAACGATGGAATTAGTGATAGAATCTTGAAAAAAATTTTTTGGGCAGCAATATTTTGATGCTATAAACTAAAAAGTATTGGTACTGACTTGTGAGTATTCTTGGTCGAAATATGCTGCAGTTTGAAAAAAACAATCAATATTAGTACTCATTTTCACACAACAAAAAAGAAAATAATGTAATCCATATAACAAAGATTACATTGTATTAAAATTTTTAAAAAAACGCTATATACATTTTTGTAATAGGAAATATATTTTTACTATGCTTCAAATTAATTATTTCACCACATTTTATAGCATCGTAGTTGTCAGTCATGTTGCTATTCATAGCCATGTTAATGAGGTCCATATCATTGTCCATAGAGTCAGTGGCGGCGGTTATGGGTGGGTAAGGTGGCCTTGATCCACCTTGAAAAATACAATATTGAATGACAATGCAATACCAATTTAATACCCCAATTTCGAATTACATAAACAGAGTATGGTATTAGAAAAACAATGTAGATAGCTAGTTTATCTAAAATGGAAACATATTAACAAATAAAAACAAATATTACAGCAGTAAGTGCAATTTTTATAATTCAATTTTTTGCGCTTGGCGGTTAGCTACAAATTACAATTTATCCAATCAGAATTATTGATTGTCCACCTTTCTCTTAAACAATACGTATGCAATACGTTTGCAAAGATGAAATAAGGTGAAACAAGTGTTCGAAAATAATGAAATAATGCCTACAAACGTTGGTGTAAGCCGTGAGACGAATTTTATCTCAGTTTAACCACTCTAAATGAAATTGCATTTCAATCGACTCGCCATCTCCTCGAAGCAGGCCAATTTTTAAAATTAAATTATTTTTCGAATATTACAGACGCCCTAAAAATTTTCAAAATCGAAAAAAAATTGATTCTATATTTATCAATGAAAAATAGAATGATGCAACAACCTTGAAGATAGAATAGAAACTGATTAAGTTATATCTTAGAGGGTTGTTAATATTTAGTCCATTCAATGTTATAGCTAAAATTCTAAACCTGAAGACCATTTGTGGCTGGTGTTAATCTATCAAACAGTATATAGAATGCTAAGATCCGCCCTTTTTTCTATTTTACTAAAACACTGTCAAATACCTACTTGATTATTTTAGCAATTTTGACAAATTCTTGAACCGCATGAAAAATTCATGTTGTCTACATATTTTGAGGTTAATATATCAAAAAACTATAAAGATATTAGATGAAGGTCCTATCAACACCATTGAACATTCTCGAACTCTCAAAGTTTGTAGCTCAATATTTCATTTGTTATTGGTAATTTTCAAATAGTATTTGAAATATTAAATTCTGACAAGGATAGGCCGCATAATATTTTTTATCTTGAATCAGCAGACTATGGGCATAGACAATTTATTGTCTAGTACATGGGGATTTTAGGTGAAACATTAGAAATGTATAACTATCTTCTGTTGAGAATTCCGGGGAGGTGGATAGAGTGAATAAATGTGATCAAAAGAGCATACATAGCAATCCTACTAGGATCCTATCACAAGACAATATTAAATTTCACTTTCTAATCCCTATTTCAACCGTCAAAATCCTGAATTCCAATGATCTTCAGGTATTATATAATTTATTTTTATTTATTATAATATATATATATATATAATATATTATATAATAATATTATAATATATTATAATATATAATTATATAAATATATATTATATATAATTGAAATTGCATTTCAGTTCATCCTGATTATTTACATTTGTGTTGAGCCTTGCCAATTGAAATTATACATATTACGGATGCCTTTCAAATAAACCCCCTAGGGGTTGCGACGGCAGCTCAATGGTGTACACGAATTTCACTGTATAATGATTTTCACTGTTAACCAATCAGATTAATTAGCCAATGAATTTGAATTTGCTGTGAATTTACCAGTGTAAAAAAGTAATGGAATTTATAACAAGCATTAGGGGTAGAGATTTATTAATTCATAATAATTTTCTCTATTGCAAGGAGAGGAACTATGGGTTTAAAACATATTGGACATGTTCCTCCCATGGATGCCATGGTCGTGGAATTTCCGAAAACGGAGAGTTTAAGGTTTCTAGTAAGTAATTGATTTAAATTGTTGATTGCAAAAATTGCACTTTAGTCAATCATAGTCATGCTGCCGATCCTTTTATAATTATTAAAAAGAAATTACGACAGAAGATAAAATCGTTATCTCGAGAGAAACCATATATAAGCACCACACAACTAGTTAAGTCCGCAATTGTTGAATTATCGGAGAATGCCGTTAGTTTGCTTCCATCTGTTAGTCAAATTGCAAGTTCACTGCAAGCAGAACGCAGAAAACAGGGATATGGCCCACAAGGTATTTTGGAAGTTATTCCACAAGAACTGTGCGTCACGCATTCTGGTGAGAGATTTCTTCTTGTAGATGAAAGCTACAGTGGTGATAGAGTTTTACTGTTTGCGTCCAATTTTCAATTAAAATTATTATGCGCATCTGATGAAATCCATTGCGACGGCACATTTAAAACTGTCCCTAATATGTTTTATCAGCTCTATACAATTGGTTCTACTATAGGTATACATTTTCATCATAACTCTATAATGGATTAGGATGCATTTAGCAATAGAATCTTATTCAGCGGGCAAACTTCTTAACTGTGATGCTTACTTATCATATGTACTTTTAGGAGGGAAATTTATTCCTTTGGTTTTTGCACTACTTTCCAATAAGAAAAGTGATACATATTTTATTATGTTTCAAAAAATTAAATATTCCTGTGCAGCTCTAGGCTTAAGATTCAAGCCGAAATATGTGGTTATTGATTTTGAACTAGCCGTGCATAAGGCACTGGAAACAATTTGGCCTTCCACGGTAATTCAAGGCTGCTACTTTCATTTCTGCAATTGTATATTTAGGTAGGAATTTCAATTGTTAATAATGTTATTCGTTATTTCTAGACATGTGCAAGAATATCATTTAACTGTTCTGTACAGAAACGACAGTCTTGCGCGTAAAATAGTTCGCGTTCTGATGGCCATTCCATTTCTGCAATCCTGTGATATTTTGCGGATATTTGAAATTTTAAATAGATTAGCCGTAGCTCACTACCCCTGTTTAGAGCCTCTGTTCACATATTTTAAAAAGTTTATTTTCATATTGTAATTTGTAATAATAAAATTATTAAGGTTTTGGATTCCCAATTCGAATTTCATTTCGATTTTTGATCGAGAAGAACGCACGAACAACAAAATGGAGGCTTATCATAGCTCAATTGGTCGCACTTTTAAGTCTAATCATGCAAATATCTATAGTTATTTAACTTTTTTTAAAGGTTTATATTTTTATGTTATTTATATTAATACATATATTAATTAAAAAGCACCCTTTTATTTTTAGTTTCTAGAAGTAATTTTTTAGATGAAGAGGCACTTAATCGAAGGCTAATTGCTCAATATAATGCTGGTGAAATTATTTTTATGTCGCGAAATAAATATTCCCAAGTTAACAAACGTTTAAGCAACCTTGCTTCTCGGTATGATTCAGGCGAAATATCTATTTCTAGATATCTGCTATCATGTAGTTATAATCTTCTCCAATTTCACCCTGTAGTTGTTGAAGAATGCCCAATGGAGGGCGATGAAAATGTTATAGACTCGCAATTCCCTTGGACAGAATTGGATGTTGCTGTTTAAATGTTTTCACCCTTTTGATTATATTGTGCACTTATTTATTGATTATTTTGTTGTACCTTCTGATTCGTGGTGTAAGATAAACACATCTGTACTCATGTATAGAAGATTGTGGGTTCGAATCCCACCGAATCAATATGGTAACAATTTCTGTTGTTATATATTTAGAATGTTGTATCTAAGTCACTAAACTTCGTATGTGAATTCCAGTACTGCAAACTTCAATTACTTTGTTTGATTTCACATATTCTTTTTGATCCTTTTAATATATGGATAATCAATATTCAATAAGTGAAAAAGCTTATCATTTAATGTTGATATTTATTTAAGCCGAAGCATACATCAATGAAGAACCATAATAAGATTATTCAAAGATACACACTACGATGGATATATGTAATATATCCTAGTTATGTACGTAGTAAAATGATGCGGTATAGTCTTTTTCTTCCGTGTGATATTGCAGTAGGGAGGTAACGATCTACATTTCAAAAAAAAGTAATTGCAATTAAATCAAAAATAAACTGATTCGTAGTGTAAAATTAACACAGCTGTACACATGTACAGAAGTTGTGAGTTCGAATCTCACCGAATCAACTTGGCAACATTTATATTGCACAATATTTTAGGGCCCATAAACTCTTTTATGTTGATATGTGTGGGCAATTTTGCAAGAATTATAGTTCATCATTTTGACAGACCCACATTTCAAATTAACACAAAACAGAATATATTCAATTGTGTTTGAAACTTATGTTCTCATTTTAACTTGGCCAATTAATATGTTTAATGAAATAACAAAGCCTACCTTTTAATGTATAAATATAGTTAAGCCCAAAGTATACATCAATGAAAAACCATATAAGGTTATTCAAAGATACACACAAGGATGGATATATATATATATATATATATATATATATAGAATACATCCAAAGAAAAATCAGATCATTAACAATCTTGGAAGAACTTGACTTAGCCAGCCAGTAGACCTAAAATAAAATTGAAATAGTAATACAAAATTTTTTTAAGAAAATTAAACCATACCGCCGGGGGATTGAATTTACATAATTTCTTCGTAAAAAAGTTAAAACATACCGCCGGGGCATTGAATTGAAATAGTAATACAGATTTTTTTAAAGAAAGTTAAAGCATACCGCCGGGGATTGAATTTAAACATTGCAATAAAAGTATATCCACAAACGTAAGGTATACAATTAGAGAGATCATTATATAACACTTTTCTATGCATTATTAAATAAAAAATCAAAATATTAGACCTAAAAGTAAAGCACGTTTCATCTAAACTTTTCATTTTTTATAAAAAATATAATGGAGAAAAACTAATTTTAATTAAACACAAACCAATAACTTAAAAAAACTTAAAATTTGGATTATTACCGTATTCATGTTTAATTAATAAATTTCAAAAATCTAATTTAAATTTCATAAATTTCGCTTAAATATGAATTCGAGCTGATCGCGAATATCGAGCTTCAGTCACAATCACAACACAACCCTCTCGTTCATATTAATATCTAAAATTTTGAGCGTGTTAAAAAACATAGAGTGGTTCCAAAACCTCAACCAATGAAAGTTGAGCAAATTGCTTAATATTTTTGAAAAATATTGAAATTACAAATGCGGCTAAATATTTTTTTGTCTCAAAGTATTACTATTTTGTCTCAAAATAGTGTCCCATCTACGTAATTTTGTCTCAAATTAAAAATAATTTGTCTAAGCCGTTTTATAGCGTTTTTGTCTCAAAAAGTTTGTCCCAAAATATTTGTTTGAATTATCACTTGATATAATATATATATATATACTTAGTCACTCTAGCTTTACGGAATTGTATTTATAAAATAACTATTCAACAATAGCTAAAACTAAGTAGTCTTCATCACTAGCAACGTAATATAATGTTTGTAGTAATAACGGCTGAGGACGACAAAATAATACACTCTTATTTTTTAAAAATCTGCGATAAACAGGAATGTATTTAACGCAGTTCGTTTTTAAATCGATAAATCTATACGATAAAAACTCGCATTGTGATGAATAACGTTGCCTTTGTGGAAACTTTCTGGGGTTTGCATAATATCTAAATTTTGATTCGTGGTGTAAAATAAACACATCTGTATTGTACTCATGTACAGAAGATTGTGGGTTCAAATCCCACCGAATCAAAATAGCAATAATTTATATTGGTTTATATTTAGAATTGTATTTTCGCATATCAATTCTAGTACTGAAGATTTTAATTAATTGGCAAATCAATTCAATTGCGGTTGATTTCATGTATGCTAATTGTATCTGTTAATACTGGATAATCAATAATCAATAACAAAGCTTACCTTTCAATGTTATATATTTAAACCAAAGCATACATCAATGAAGAACCATAACAAGGTTCTTCAAAGATATAAACTAGGAATGCATATTTGAAATATGTATTGCAAACAAGAATCATCTCACAGAACTTGAAATAGCAAGTTGATTTAGAGAAAACCGCGGACGACATCAAGCAAATTCTTGCCTAAAAGTTTGAAATCATATCGCCATTGGTTGATAAAATACGGTAAATTTCTTAGTTAAAAAAATAAGATACACCGGGGGTAGAACAAGCAGAAAATTTTTCACACATAAATATAGTACCGCTTTGTTAAAAAAAATAGCTAAAACCAGTAGACAAGATGAATAATCCAACAATATCTTGAGAAATTAAATAACTCACGTTTATTTTAAAAAGAAACTAAATTTATTGCTACAAAATACTGCTTAAAATATTAACAAAATTTTCTATAACATAACTTAATACTTTTATTGCAATACTTTATCGCAATTAAAATTAAGAGTCTGAACTAACACCAATTTATCATTTACTTTGTGCCAGGAATTTCAATCACGATGTAATTCACTGAAATCACGTTTATTTTGAGACAATTTCGTAATATTATTCAATGGTCAAAAATTGAGACAAAATATTCATATTGACATAATGATAATAATTTGAGACAAAAAAAATATACACCCTTACAAATGAGATTTCAAGCAATCGAACTAGCTGATATTTTGACGAAAAACATTGCAAGTGTTTAGGTAAATGCTGCAAAAACGTTTTATTTCGAATATGCTACGTGTTATATATCAAAAGTCTTCAATTCTATATATTGATCGTTGCAAATTTGCTAAATGTATTTAAAGTGTTTCGGCATCTGATTTCTATCAAATATTGGTGATTATTTTGTTATAATTCAATTAATTGCAGGAAAAACTAATTGTGCATTCTAAAATTACAATTCGTCAATTAATTAAAATTCAATGCAGAAATTATAAAAAAGAGTTCGTTTCAGTATTTTTTTCTAGGTTTGAACGAGAACCGTTGTTCACTATAGGTGTTAGAACTTATAGCAATATCTGAATTGAATTCCAACACTACAATAACGAGCATTGCATTTCAAAACTGTAGGCATTTTCATTACTAAGCGATTGAGGTTTGTTGAGTAAAATATAATTATAAGAACCCTTATTGTGATGACCCTATAAATTTCGTATAATTGGCATAGATATTAGAAAATAGGATTATTTACATTCTACTTAATGCAAAATAGCCTAAACTTTAAAACAGTTGAATTGAGTTTTCAGTAATAATTGCTCTCGATAACACCAACCCTTAACGCCAATACCTTACATCCGCATTATATAAAGCATTTATGATGTATGCATAATTTCGGTTTTAGAAAGTGGTAAATGAAATATAGCAATGAGTACAAATCTGGACAATAAAATCTAATTGATAATTATTTTTTATTACTTTCTAGTTTTAAAGGATATCGTGTTTAAATATCTAACGCGTGTTATCGCGTGTTAACGCATGCTTCGAATTGTTAATTATTCATTGATTTATATCGATTATATTTTATGTATTTTATTGCATTTCTCAAAGATTTTTTCTCTATATTAGTGTCTGCGGGCACCCTATTCTATAACTTCGCAAAACTAGTAAAATATGTATAAAATAATTATTTCAAGTAGACTTTATGTAATGTATTATCTTACTATCTCTTATCTGAATAGATTTATTGTGTATGATTGTATTTTGTTGCATTGCTGAAGTAATTTTTTGGATCTAGCTCTAGTGAATAATTGATTAATTTCTTTGAAGCAATTTAACTATGAGATATTTACTCACGTTTGAGTTATAAATTTACAGATTTCCGTTAATATAGTTTTATAATTAGAAATTTTGAAGTTAAATATCTTTATTTGTTTATCAGCTCATGCTTTTATACGGTGTCTTTCTTAAATATTGACCGCGTGATGCGAAATTTGTTAGTTATGCTAAGCTATCGACCATTTCTATGTATTTTATTGTATTTCTCATCGATTTTTACCTCCAATAGCATTATATCTTACGCATACTTCCGCGTTGCACTATTCTGCATTAATTACAATGTCTTTTAAATTACAATTTTTATTTGTTGAAAAAATTTTATTTACATGTTGTTTTGACGACTTTTGCACTATTGTTCTGTTCTGACCTGTAACTTTAACTTTCCGCGGTCGATGAATTATACATTTAATCAAACAATGACTTTATGCTGTTTAAAATTTCCATATAAACTGCACAATTTGTTATGTGCATAATAATGTACATAATAAATTGATGAGTCGAGAATTCCTAGGCGTATTATAAGAAAAGGTATAAATATCCCACAATTTAATGGGATAAGGAGGATTTCATCTCATAAGTTTGCGAATTTAATACTATATATATATATATATATATATATATATATATATATATTAGTAAAATCATAGTCTCTGTGCTTAATTCGCTAATGGATACTCTGTTTGGGGAAAAATTGCCAAGCGTAATGAGAACACAATGGTATATTTCATAAATAAATAGTCATCAAATTTGCTTCTATGAATAATCTTTGAATTTGTAGAATTTATTATTCTACTAAATTTCGTTGAATGTATTTTACGAGGTATTAACATTGATTAAATTGCCATACTCAATTTTTGACTTTGCGTATATTAAGTGTAATCTAATATGTTTAGGAACGAAGTGTCTTATTTTCATCAACATACCACATAGTTTAGATAGCTTGTACAAATATAAAATACATGAGATGCAAAATTTAATGTTTTGTCCTTAGCTAGTAGCTTGCGTATTTGTTCGGTATGTTTGAACAGGTTCATCTAAGTGGTTTTATTACAATTTAAAAGAACAAGATTTAAACAGAGCTAGTAGTATATGATATCGATATAATATTGCAAAATCTTATTATATTTCTGTCAGATGATGTTACTTAAATAGTTGAACCATCGGCAAACAGATAAACAGATGGATTTAGGAAAGATCATTTATGTACATTGGGAATAGTGATAGTCCAAGAATTGATTCTTGCTGTACCCACATACAATCTTCTTTATCGGTGAATCAGTTGATACCGGTTATTGAAGATAATTTTCATGTAATTTTAAAGTAACATTTATGTAGTTTATTTAATAACTTATGACCTGTTATATCAAAAGCTTTTTTACTTCAATGAATATAAATGCTGAATATAATTTATTATTTTGAATCGTATTTAATGTACACTAGTACACATTAGTTTTTCAAATATTTACTAAAAATTGGCAATAGTGAGATTTGTCTGTAGTTCGAGGGATCATTTGAGTCACCAGATTTATAAGCAGGTTTTAACTATTTTATCTTACTCGGAAAACAAACGTTTGAATACAAAATTCAGTAGTATAGTTAAAGGATATACAATTGGAGGGAAGATAATTTTCATAATTTTATTGGATATACCATTAATACTCGATTTAGATTTTATTTGATTTTCAATATTTTGCAGCTTGAAATGGGCCTTATAACTATAGATTCAGATTATCAATCACAAAAGACTTCGTATATGAAGGAATTCAACTAGAGGAACAATGTTTTATATTAAATAAAATTGAAACTACATAGAAATATTCTTGTTGTACGCAGTAGATAATTTCCCCTTTTATTGCTGAAGTATCTGCCAGTTAATTCATGTTCAGACACTTGCGATTTTACTGATGATTCCCTTTGACTTATTATTGTAGATGGTTTAATAAAAGCATTTAAAGTATATTTGGGTAGTTGTCAATTTACCTATTGAAGCGCGATATATCCTTTTTTGTTATTTTTCAGAAATCCCGAATTTTTGCTGTGTATTTTGCAATGCTATATAGAGTCTTAGGAAATATCATATTTTTCACTTTGACCATTAGTAATCTAGCTGTATTTATGTCCCGTTTTTTCTAGAAAAATCAATCTCAATATTTAAACATATTTATCCTTTATATTACGTATTCCAATAATGAAGAGACTCTGAATAGTGTAGTAAAGTGAATTGTAAACCGGAAATTACAGGAACTGTATAGATACTCCGATTCTATAATGTACACCAGCTTCGTATTGATGTCTGATCAACGTCAATACACAACAATAGAAATTGTGAATGATATGTATTATGACATTTTATTTGAAGAAATAGTTCACACAATGGATAACAGAGAAATTTGAAAATGGATATTGCATTTTGAAAATAAGGAAATAAGTTTTATCGTGCAAGAACTCGATTTTTAAGGAAAAATTACAGAAAATTTAAATCAATTTAGACTTCAAGCTTTCAACCGACGATAGAAAACATTCCGTTAATATAAATTTGATCTCAGCTCAATTGTCAAAATAATGGATATATCGCTTTTTAAAATCGAATTCTTCAATTACTAACGCGTTTTTTGAATCTGCAATAAGCAATTATTTTAATATTATCCTTAGCTCTATATTCCTATATGTGGTGTGTGAGGTTTTGGAGCAACAAACTACTTAGAAATTATTAAAATCGAATTGAAATTGTGATTAATATATCTACGAAATTATAGTCCTATATCATTCACAGAAGCTATAATTTCCTCCGTTCAACTGCTTGAAAACTTGCTGCGCTTAAATTTTTCAATTTCTAATTATCAATTTATTTGGATACTTTTTGGTATTAGACATATTAATATATACTTTTTTTAATCGAAATATACGTCATTGCGATGTTGAGGTACCTAAATGTTTGGATGCTGAAGATTAGTAATAGTAACATTGAGAGGAAAAACTGTGCAAGAAATTTTGGAAGTTGCGACTATCCGCGGATTTTGCAAATTCTTTCAACTTTCTATAATCAACACTGGTTATTGTACGACCAGCTACATTTCTTGTATCATGATGTTAGTCGACTGAGTTCAGCTAAAGGCAATACGACTGCAATAATGATGTTATTAGTAATTAAATTATTACTCCAAGCGTGTTTATACCAAAAAATAATTCCCGTTAATGCTTTGATTTGAAAACCTTATTGGAATGAAATTGTATTTGGTATAAAATTAGCATCATTCTTTTTAGTGCATCAATATTTTTTAGTCCTTTTGACAAAATTGTTCTTTAGGTGTAATATATTTTTACTGAATTGATTGTACTAAAATATTAAATTCTACAGATGAACTATCTTGAATGAATGCTTCTCTGCCTTAGCACATAGAACTAGTACTCAGTATTCACCACTTAAATTTGGTTGGTATTAAGCAAAATAATAAAAATATTCCGGATTTTGAACATTGTAATTATTCTATATGTATTTTACTGATTTCAGTTTATATCTAATTTTATAAATGTTGTATATAACTTAGTTTTATCACAAGATGGCGTAATCCCAACATTTTTGAGTGAATAGTTGTCAATAAATGCAACATGATTGGACAATAATTATTTTGCTTTTGAAAAGCATTTTTATGTTCTTGATGTCTTACCCTGAACTTCTCTTATTTATATATGGAATACATATTCAAATATTTCATCATCGTTCTCTCTCCACTTTATATCTAGCACATGATCACAAACCACAGGTAGAATTTTGTTTATTTAAATTTTAAATACTTTAGCTTGTAGGATGTCATCAGTAAACATCTTCTTAATATTGTCAAATATTATTAACGAAATTACTATTTAGGCTCGTCTAATTAGCCACTGTATTATTTTAATTTTTCCAAGCACTATATCATATGCAATGGCTGAATTTGAACAAAATATTTATCCAAAAATTGTTAAATGTTATAAAAGCATGGCATATATGTATTATTCGAACTTTGATCATCAAATATTTATGTGATATGCGATATGGAACTTCACTGTGTTTGTGCTCTAGACTTCAAAGGGCATTTATGACTTGTAATATATTATTGGATTCTAGCACATTAACTGTGTTCTGCAGTTTATGTATGGTCGATTGGTGCTGCTCATAAAATTTTTAATTTTTATTAATTCATTGAAAAATTTAGTTAATGTCCTCGAGGATTTTTAATCAAAATTAAAAGTGAACAGATACAAATTTCTAAATCACGCTTCTCTTGGAATTTAGCAATATCACGCCAATCGATTTTTGCTCGCACAAAATATATTTGCACTCTGTCTTGAAAAGTATTAGTACAGTTTCATGTGATGTTTCTCCTGCTGATTTTATTTGGCTCGAATCAGAAGAATTTCTGAATTTTCAAATTTTAATGGCGGCATCTTGCAATTTGAAACCTAGAAAAAATCATTTTTGTTTTTCAGCTGGATACGAAAATGTTTTGTTAATTATTTTGGTCTGTTTTTTGCAGTTGTTTTCTCATTGTCATTGTATTATTTATTACTTACATAAGAATTCTTAGGTTTTGGTTTACTCCCTATTACCATACATGCAACATCAAATAAATATATGTATCAGGAATTTTTTTAGGTCAGCCATGTTTATTAACCTCAGTTTACACGTTGTATTCATATTTTCTGTATTCTATACATATATAGTGATTTATTCAATTTTGTTGATCCGTTCTTGAAACATTTATTCTCTTTTGAGAATTCTTGATTTTTGTGGATTAACTGAATTTACTAGTTAGCTGTTGTTAGTTTTCATTTCACATGCTTCATAGCGAACTACCAATATTTGCTTAAGATTTTGTCGTTTTTCAAAATATAAAACTTCAAAAAAAATCCCGGTACTACCAAAAAAAATTCCGCGATTGAGACCCGTAAATTACGAACCTTAGTTTCAATCTGCTGAACAGGTTTCGAAATAGTATCTAAAAATTTTACGATTTGACTAAAATGTTTAAATATTTACTTGCGTTTACAGTAATAATATGCAAAAGCATATTTCTTTCAATGTAAAACCTTTCTGATTGTGCAAGTGGTAAGAAAATTCTTTTACACAACTACTGTGTGGAAAATGTCATGATTGTCAATTATTATCTTTCAAAAATCTTACACTTGTAGAGAAGTTCAGCATTGCAAGTGACTCCAAATTACAAGTTATTCATGATATATATATATATATATATATATATATATAATATATAGAAAAAATTTACTTTGTGAAATATTGGAATCCAGATTTTTCTTGCATTCCATTACTTGACAGATTTCTTGAATTTCAAAAGCTGCAATGTGCCTAATATAAATACCAAGTGTCTCGTTTAATTTAGTAATATATTGTAAATTGTAATTTAGTAGTATATTGTAAACTAAATTTTGAAAAAGGAAAATTTTTAACCTCTAAACAGGGACATAGAATTAGAGCTAAATGTTTTTTACTTAAAAATGGAAATTAAATTTCTGTGATTTTGCCCATATACTGTAGACATGTAATGATTTGTTTTAGAAATTTTTATAGCAAAACATCATCCTTAAATGCTCTTTAAGCAACATATCTCTACATGAAAATTTATACTTCCAAAAAATCATTTGAAGCTTAGTTCCCAATCCCAACTTTAAAAATAGAAGCGCAANTATTGCATAAACATTAAAATTTACATTTTTTTGAATTTTTCTTAAAAAATTTCAATTACCGTTCTTTAGTTACTCAGACTGCTCTTTTTAGAAACAACTGATTTGTTTTATGACAAATTCCTTTAACTTTTGAGTTGAAGGGCTTATAGAAGAATGAAAATCATGGTTTTTCATTTAGCTCAGTCCTGATTCCTTTGTAGAAGATAACTTCAATGGAAATTTAACTTTATTTTACGCTTCTGGGCCGCCATTTCATGATGTTTCTCTTACCCTTGTTTATGCGCCGTGGGATGTTTCAAATGACGATACATTTCTCGATTTTGAAAAAGTCGCTAGAAATTTCTTCCCTCTCATTCAAACTCAGGTATAAAAGAACTTCATTTTTCAAAGTGCATGTCGAAATCGATTTGCGACTGTGTAGAGTTTTGCTTCAGTTCCAGTTTCTGAAACATTTCAGATCTGAAAATCGGTTTTTTAGTCACAATATTTAATTCATTCAAATACTAAGCAATAGCTCAAAAAAAATTTAAATATATTGAAAACGAAATAACTAACATTCTTTTGTGGTCTTAATTTCAGCCATGTTTCGCGTTTCTTAAAAAATTGATTCGGAAACTTAATTAGGCAATCAACTGTTGGTACAGCAAAAATGAGTGCTCTCTTAAAACAAAGATATCTGCACCGTATCCTCGCATTGTCATGCGGCACACGGTGTTTAAAGAAGTTTTCCGTTTTCAGGGTAATCCTTCAGAGGCCCATCTTACTTCATTTGTGCAGCGGTTCGTACATCCATACACACATATCACCAGGTAACTGACATTTAATCATGCTATTCTCTATTTTATTGGAAGTATGCTCATTTTCTGTTTTTGCTTCTTTATATTGTAAGTCATTAATTCCTATCGAATAATTGATTAAATAAGTTTTCTAAGAAAACCAAAATGCTGTACATTCAGTTTTTGTTTGATTATGGAATTATATTTTTGGTATTTTATTCTTGTCTAAGAGTTTTCTCATATCATGTATGAGCAGTGGCAGAAGTGCAATCCAACATCCTTGTGGTAAGAAACTGTTTCAACCTTTTGGGAAAACTCTTGTCCAAAGATTTGTTGTTTTTGCTCAGAATATGGAGATTTTTGTTCATTAATAAAATGTCTTTGCCAATTTTTTGCATTCTATGCTTAGCACTGAAACTGGTTCTGTGAAATTTTGCTTTTTCTTGGTTATAGTCCTGTGTTAAGAGTCAAAAGCAATTTATTGCAAAAAATCTTTGGTACAAGACTATAAACTAAAAACTATTTACAAAATAATAGTAATATATACATATATAATTGTGTGGTTGTGTTTGTTGGGGATTTGTGTGTGTGTGTACATTATCTAGGATCATACGAAATTTTCGAAGGAGTGTAGTGTATTATTGTCATTCAGTATGCATTGTCTGTGAAAGAGGAATGTTTGCACTTTTTTTCTAAATTTTTTGTAGTTAATTTCCATTTTATTTTCATAGTGTAAGTTATTTCAAATTTTAGTTGCAATGTGGTGAAAATTATTTGAATGTTTATCTAAGCATAAAAATTTTTGAGAACGTTCATTTAACTTAATATATTGTTTTAAAAATGAAAGAGAAGGTGTACCAGATATACACTTAAATAATATTGATACCATTTGCATTTGAATTCTGTAATAAGGAGCTAATATTTTATATTGAAATCGATAGACGGATGAACTGTCATGTTTTTGCGCAAATTTAAGTGTTTTAGGAGACCAATTGAAAGTTTTTGACAGAAGTATGCGATATTTTGAATTTATGTTTGTAAAGAGAAATGAGCAATATTGAAAATGAGATAAACAAAAATAATTTATTAATTGTTTGTGATATATATTTGAGACGTTTCGCAGATGGTAAAGATACCTAACTCCAGAAGCCATTTTTTTAATTTTAGTCATTAAAAATTGTTCGAAATTTAAATCATTGTGAATCTCAACAGCTAAATAATTTATTGATTCACTTTGCTTTATTGGTACTTGATTTATATTTAGTTCAATGTTTTTTGTGAGATTTTTAAATGTTTTAGGCGAGAAAATTATAAATTGTGTTTTTTCAATATTTACTTTCAATTGATTATTTGCGAAATACTTTGTTAAATTCGATGTCATTTGGGAGAATTTTTGCAACATTAAAGGCATTTACATTAGTACTTATGAGACAGATATCGTCTGCATATTGATAAATATTATTGTTTTTTATCTGTTTCGTTATATCATTTACGTAGAGTGAGAATAGGATGGGGCCAAGAACTGTGCCCTGAGGTACCCCACGGTAAGTTGTAATATATTTTGATTTTGTGCCATTAAGTATAACTCGTTGCTGTCGATTTATAATGAAGTTCATTATCAAATTTATAGCGTTGTCATCAAAATTATAATGCATTAATTTGTCTTTCAGTATGTCAAAGTTCATTGAGTTAAACGCTTTGCTCAAATCGAGAAGGGCAACACAACTACATTTATTAGAAGCTAAATTTGATTTTATTTGCTGTGATATTGACAAAATTGCATCTTGAGTGCTAAACCCATTACGGAAACCAAATTGTTTTTTCGAAAGAATATTTTCAGATATCAAATATGCATTTATTTGATTATTTAATAATTTTTCAAATAGTTTACTGAAAGGATGGCCAATGCAAATTGGCCTATAATTTTGTGCGTTTAGAGGATCGCCTTTTTTATATATAGGGCTTATGTCTGATTTCTTAAATATATCAGGGAATTCATTATCAATAATACATTGGTTAAATGCGAATAGAAGATGTTCACTAAAGATATGAAAATGACGTTTAATAATAAAGATTGGAAGATTATAGGATGCAGTTGATTTATTTGTGTCTAAATTTTTTATTATGGTTTCTAGTTCATTTGCATTTACGAGTCTAAAAGAAAAGTATGATTTTGCTGGGAATTTATTAATGTTTGTCTTTCTCTTATATTGGGGAAAATTGAAATTGCCAAGTTCCTTAAATGTTGCATTTAGATGGTCTATTATTCTTGTTTTTTCCGTTGTAATTTTGTTATCAATACTTAATTCGTTAATGTCAGTTGAAAGTCCTTTACTTTTTCCCAAAAATTTATGAATATATCGCCGTTTTTCGTTTGTACTGCTTAGTTTATCGAAGAACCTTTTCTGTTCTAAGGCAGATTTTTTATTTCTTAATTGTTTAATTATTTTCTTTGATTTTTCGTAATTAGTCCAATTAGTTGTTGTCGGCTCTGTTTTAGCGAGTTCAAACAATTTTCTTTTAATGCTTACTTGTTCACGTATATAATTATCATCGGCATTTGATAAAGCAAATTTAATATTAATTACGAAATAAATGAAGTTTAGTAAATTACCTGATCTGGCCCTTATCATATCGATCTACCGGTTTAGAAATTAGCATTCAATAATGCCCATTATTTGAAAAATTATCTTTACGTTCAAAGATGTGGTGTACATCTTCTCACATTAAATTATTGAGCATAGTGTTCACACTGATTTCCTGTAAAATGTTTGTTCTATCACTTGAAAGGCACTAGGTCTATATCCACGATCTGTTCAATGTATTTGCCGCTAAAAGATTTAATTTTTCCGCCTCTCATTAACATTTCGTTCTTTAGCAACTTTGTAGCAATTTAACTTTTTGTTTAACCCTGTAGTGCCAAGCACAGAAAGATCAAAAAATATTTTTTTGTTTTTCGTACATCAAGGAGCCATAGAAGTGTGTAGAGCATCTATGTTCTAGTTTGGTTGCATATTTGCAACTCCGGGCAGCAGAGGTATCTAAAGTTGCAAATTGGCTATGTTTAGATGAGCCCTTACCAACACACTGTTAGTCAATTTCAATGAATAGGAAGCATTTTGTAAATATACATTACTAGAAATAATTGATTTTATTATCTGCATGCGAGATAATAGGATGATCTCGACATTTATTTGGGTACATTTTTGCATTTACAATTCATGAAAAAATTAAAAACGAATATTGATTTGATTTGCAATACATAAGAAAATTTCCATTGTGATACGCTCACTGCCCGCCTTTGCAAATTTGCAGCTTTACTTTACTGAATGTATTTAGCAACAAGAATTTACTTTTCTCTGTGTACGGAAGTATTCTTTGAGTCCTTCTTTCAAATTGGAGTCATCATAAAATGTTTTCAAAAAATATTGATTTTTGTATTTTTAGGAAAACAAAATATGCCTATTTTTAACTGTCAAATCTTTCAATTATACAATTTGAAAGTATTACAAATGATATCTGTTTAGTATGCCAAAGAGGTAAGTAAGGCATTAAGTTTTTGCTCAGAATAAGGATGACATAAGTTACACATGGATTTCAAATGAAGTTGCAATTTGCAACTACGGGTATTAAAGGAATAATAAACCCATTTACTGCTATTATTATTTAACAAGTTATGATTTAATTTTTTTGCTTTAGCATTTCTGAATTTCGAAGTTTCCTTTTTTCGTCTGATAGCACAGTTGTTGGGTTAATTCCTGGTGCGGAATCCATTTATCACGTGCGTCAGTTGATATTAGCAAGCTTCAAAGAATCTGCCAATCTTAATGCTCCAAATTATGTGGTCATAACTTCGAAGTATGTTAAAATTTAATCATATTTTGTAATTGTGATAATGTAATAATTAAGTTAAGGTTTTCATATTAACCCCAGCTTCAAGAAAACACTCTTTTACGGAGTTTCAATTCCCCTGCAAGAAATTCCTTACTTTCTCAAAATTACATTACACACATTTTGGCTAAGTGCTATAAAACTCTTGTTTAATAATGTTCACTGAGATTACTACACCTAGTCGCTGTCATTGTTAAAATTTATTCATTCTCTACAAATTATTTAATTGGTTGCATTATTTACATTATTTTTTTCTAATAAATTAATTGTTGCGTCTTATGGGAATATCTTTGCAGAATGTCCATTGCCATCGGAATTCCAGTAAGAATGAGAAATCCACTCTCGCGACAACCCCTGGTTAAAACCTAAGAGTCTTAGCCCAATGTAACTTTGCAATTTAATTGCACTCAATAGTAGTTTAACTATAAGTGCATAGGAATTTTCAAGGTGAGAGGATTTATTTGAACTAGCTCCATTATATAGACAATTTTTGGTTATAATATAACCGTTTTCTTGGTGATGTTTTTGGAAATTTTTTGACAAAAAAAATGTAAGCAGGTGATTTCTCATACCTTCTTTTGTCTATACCTTAGTCTATTGTCTGAACTCAATATTATTTGAACATTCCTACTCTTTAGTAGATTTCTTAAATGCCTGGTCAATAATTTATTACCTGCTTTAAAACTTTCAGCTGCCACAGTTGATTCAACATTAAATCTTTATTTCTAAATCCCACGAAATTTATTGAAGTCCATTTGGTCAAATCGATCATTCCAGCTTCACTGGTTTTTAAATATTAACGCTTTTCTGTGTAGCACTGAAATTGGAACGAATTCTTTAAACCGGAAATCAATTTTTTAGTACCTTTCTTTTAATAGCAATCTATTCAAACGTATACTGAAAAAACACCTTAGATCACTTTTCGCAGGTTGAAATCAAAATTCATTTTCTGCTGACCTAAAAATTTCTGAATGTTACCAAATTTTACTGCAGTTATGATGAGGCTATATTTGATACATGAAGAGCATATCCATTAAACTATAAAATACAGAAGCAAATCAACATTTGGTTTAAATGATTTGCGTATATGCGCGGATAGGATTTTTAAATACACGGTACTGTGTCCAATTTTCTTAAACTCCCTTAGCATTAGTTATACATATTCTGTTTAAAACAACTCTTTTTTTAAGTGTTTTTTTCAATTTATGGAAACTTTCCTAAACGATTTTCGACTGAAAAAATAGCAAATCTTGAGTTTTGTTTACATTTATAAAACAAAGAATTAATGTTACTGTAATTTAATGTTTGTTACTATAGATGTTTTCTGCAAAATTTTATTACCTTGAAGTGAGTCTGTCTAAGAGCAAAAAAGCATTGTTGTAAACGTTTAAATCGGTTTTTTTTAAAATATACTTTCGTCAAGCCTGTTCTTCGCTTTTTAAATATTCTTTCGGGTAATTTCCGATTCTGATGGAGTGAGGTTTTCAAGATGCTTTATTCGTAAGTTTGGAGATTTAACTGTCATGTATTACTTTATTATTGCCTTAATACGAGTATATATAGTGTAGTATCGTCATCAAGCGACTGCCAACAAGCATCGAACACAACTTTATTTAATAAGACAATCACGACATTACTTACAAAATTTGGCTAAATACTAAAAAAAACCTTAAACAGAATTTTCGTAAAAGTTAAAAATCTCAAAATTCAAAATTGCTAAGACTTGGAGCTTCCAAATTGGAGGTATATCGAAAAAATCGCACCGAGAGAAAATTTAAAACCGTGTTTTTCGGTTTTCAACAAAAAAGTCGCCTATAATTTTTTAGTTTTGGAGAAAGGCCAAAATGTTTGTGCAGTTAAAGTGCGGCAACATCTGACTTTGCGCCTGGGCGGGATTCACACAGTTTGTTTTGTGAAAGCAAAATATTTCAGGGTAGTTGTTGCTCACATGGGCAATAGACCGCTTCATTATCTGGAATATTTTGTAGAAAATTATTTGCAATTACATCAGGCACAAGAGTAAGTTTTTAGCACAAATTTTCATCATTGCTTAAGCGGGTCCAACCCCATAGATGTAAAAATCTTTCAATATTTTTTAACAGGCTCAAAATGCGGACAAAATGATTTATTACGCATAAATGACATTAGTGGAAATAGAGTTAGAGGTGTTTTTCTTTTGAACATCTTAGTAATACCAATAGTAATTAGCTTCAGAACGAAAGCGTTGTTTTGAGGTGTAAAAACGGAAACCGATTTCCAATTTTGGAAACCACCGAGCATTAAGTATTGCATTTGGAGGCAATAAAAATCATGTTTCCTGTTTTATATTAGTGTAAATAATCGTTGCTTTATTGTGTGTTTTTACCATTTCGCTGTTATGTTTATAATTTTCTTTGCCAAGAAATGCCTTTCACTTTTGTCATTTACATTGCTTGATATGAGCTAAGAAATGTGGATAATCCAAATGTACAAGTTAGTCATTACGCCATTTAATCATAATAAATTATTTGTTTAATTAAATTATGTTCCAGAATTCTCGAAATTTATGTCACCTGCCCTACGTGGCAATCGGAAAAACATTACAAAACAAATTTATGGAACTATTGTAAATATTTAATATATATGATAATCTTACGGTTTATTCAAATTTATCGTACAAATTTGTTCTGCGTTTATGGGTTTGGGAAAATATTGACTTCAAAATTTTTAAATTTTGTTGAAAGTTTGTTAATAGTTAGTGAGAGCTTTAACTTTTTAGGAACCTAATTGTTTATCTGCTTCTGAATGACTGTGATTTTGATGAGGTCGAAGATGAAAATTATCTTCTTTTCTATTCCGGAGAAGATCTGAAACATTGCGTCAAATATTCAGCAAAGGTTTCTGGTCAAGCTATTCGCAATGCTGCGGCCAATGTAAGTTACTTTAACGTACGTTGTTAGTATTGGATTTATATTGACAAAGCGTAGAATATGATGTGTTAGCATCTGTGTCAATTCATAACAACTGTAGTTATACTTTTGAAATTAGAATTTTGTAATTTGTCTTAATTATTTTCAATTTTAGAGCGAAATGGGGAATTGAGAGCTGTTTATATCAACGGTTTTCTGGTTATTACATATTGATATGTATTACGCAATGCATTTCATTCCGCGACATTTCCATCTGGTTATCGCATTGCCTCAATATAGTGTTTAGCGGCATCCCCTTAAAACGTTTTGCGGAATTCCGCAAACTCGTAATATATGTCTACGTATTAGCAGTTATTAAATTCTTGAATCTAAAATAAATGTGAAATTTGTCAGCAATATTGGATGTTAATAGAATTGAATGAAATAGCGAAGACTTTCCTTTGATTATTGCTTTCTCTAACAGCTTAAGAGCAACTGCACTTTTCTATCTTGAATTTTCAATTTTATTAATATGCACTCTCTACAACATAAATGGTTAAATTTGACTGCCCGAAGTTTTCAGTTGGTAATAGCTTTCAATAATTTTTCCGCCTCGAGTCTTTGTGAAGTTCTGTCTACTATCTTTTTTCAAACTTAACTTTAGTATTTTTTCTGTATAACTTCATTATATGAGGCCTATTCAACGAGTAATCTAGATACATTAACAATGTTTATAAATTTGTCAACCTTCAAAATTCACGCGATAACTGTTCGAAAATCTTTCCCATTGGTGTTTTCAGCGGTGGAAGGCTGTCCGTTAGTGCTTCCTTTGAATGTTGTTTTCAACTTCGGAAACAGGAAAAAGCCTGCTCTAGCGAGGTTAGGCGAATAAAGTGGCTGGGGAAGTGATGTTGTTTCTGATTTCTCACAATCACGAATAAGCAGCAATGCGGGTGCTGGAGCATTGTCGTTATGAAGCATGCACGATTGGATTTTCTATGCCAACATTCTGGTCTTTTTTCAGATGTTTTCATTGTCTTCCCTGGTGGGGAATAAAAGAATACTGTCAGCATGACCTTGATGTTTGTCTTGACCTGACTTACTTACTTTGATCGTTTCGAACGTCTCAATAAAGATGAAAAAAAATTTCACGTTTACTCATTGCTCATGCGATTCTGCAATTTGCCTCAAAATAATAATCGCTAACCTTGTATTATGCTACCTAAGTGTGCACATAAAAGAAAGAGAACGGCTTNTCTTGACCTGACTTACTTTGATCGTTTCGAACGTCTCAATAAAGATGAAAAAAAATTTCACGTTTACTCATTGCTCATGCGATTCTGCAATTTGCCTCAAAATAATAATCGCTAACCTTGTATTATGCTACCTAAGTGTGCACATAAAAGAAAGAGAACGGCTTTGCCAATCGTCTTGAATTTTTTCACAATTGTGCAATAGTTTATGTGTGTGCACACGAGTGGTTGAACTCTATTTGAGCGAGGAAACAACTTCAGTTTCTTTTGGAACAGCTCTCATACGTTATTGCTAAAATTTTGTTTTTTTTTGACAATTGTCTGTAATTTATTTAAACGTTTTTATTATGGAAGTCTTCCATGCGAAAAGTGTCATCCGAAAATTTGCAGTGGGCGATGCATAAATTCCTTCATTACACATTTTTTATATAGTTTTCTCTTTGATTGACAAACTTAGCTTTGAAAAATCCCAATTTCTCTGGACAAGACAGTGGAAAACGTGCAGACTATCCTCAAGAACTTCGTGGAAAAGAAAAGTGCACGGCGACATTGGTCAAAAATTCAAGAATCACAACATGAAATTTAACCGATCATAAGTAGAAATGTGATGAACTGCGTTCATCTAAATGCTTCGTAAACAACGAATAATGTGTAAAATCTTAAATCACGTGTTTATAGCCAATTTATTTTGCTAATTTTTTTACTTTTCTGTTTGTAAATATGTTCATCCTTTTATCTGTAAATTAAATTTTCTTGAGTTCCATTTTTGCGACAAGATATATATTTATGACGAATTAGAAATACAGATACCGAATGTGTGATAAGATTTTGAAGCTATTTCACTCTTCCAAACACGTTTGCATTCCCTCTTAGGTATTAGTATCTTCTTCGCTTATCATTTCGAATTAAATCATCACACCATCATTATATTTAGAGTTAAGAACGTCTACCACATTTTTTATAAGACTTTCTGAAATTGTTTTGCTCTAACGGGATCTTTAAAATAATTTTTGAAAATTAAGTCTCGATCAATTTCTGAATCACCTTCAGTTTTATGGCAGTGCCTTTTACCATTAATTTGTTACCTATGTTGCTTATATTTAATATATTCTTTGCTGTGAAAATGTAGTTAAATATATTTTACTTATTCATAAATCCGGCATTTATAAAATCACTTCCTCTTTTTGAAGTAGCACCTCAATATTTGCAAAGTCGTTCTAGCTAAACATAAGGAAGTAAACTAATGACATTGCGAATAGAATAATGTTTACCATTTGAACAAACATAATTAATAATTTCTAGAGCTTTAATTTGTTTTTTGTATCACAAAAAAATTTCAGTATTTTAATCGAAGTAAGCAAGTGCATTGGATTAATGCACATCAATTTAATTACAATATGAAAAGAAAATTGTATTTGAAATGCAGTAAACGGTTCTAGAAATAACATTTTCAACAACATCAATGATTTTGTTACGATTACAAAGCACATCTTGGCGAATATGTATCTCATCAAATATTAGAACATTTTCTGTTCGGTCTAATAGTAGTTTTTCAATATTTTTTATACATAATTAAGTTATAAATTGTCAAAGAAGATTTGCAAAATATAACAAAACTAATTAATATTTTCTCAATGATATCCCTTCATGAATGCATTTTCATTTTAGACAATTTTATTTAGATAGTATCACCCACAGTTGTTGAACTATCAACTTCGCCTGGGGAGTTTTCAAAATCGCTGCGTAAAAATTCTTTGGTGCTGTTTACTGATAAACTTGATGGAATTCCTAAAGACCATTTTATTCAGTTGTATCACTCTTATGCCGACTATTCAAAGCCCCAGTCAAATACAACTTGCTGGTCTTATACGAACTCTTCCCAGTACTGCCAAAGTTGTCTATTGATGGTGGAAACGGTTCTATACTCTTACTTCAAAATCGAACACCCGTCATTCATTTGTTTTGATAATGTGGACGAGCTCTTTGACTACATAGGTACTTTTGTTTACACTTAATTCTATGTTAATGTACGTTTCTCATGCACATTGTGTAGTGAAGTTATATACAAACTAACATTATATCTTTTAGCTTTTCAAAACGATGATAGTATGCCAAGAGTGCCTTATTTTAAAGCCAACTACATTCAGCTTAACAGTAGTCTTGCCTTTTATTATGCAGATATCGCCTCTCATCAGCATGTCTTTGACAAGCTCCTGGCCTCAACTCGTTTGGATGATCATATAGAGGTCCACAGTATGGCGTTCATCTTCGACTCGCAGTTGCAACTCATCTATGCCAGTCCGTTGATCTCTTCAATTGACGATGTCGTCAGCTTCGTCGATGACTTTCATTGTCGACGTAGTAGTCTTCGCACTTTGAAGCATACTCTGCCATCATACATGCAGTTCCGTTCAAATCCCAAACACTTGGCCAAACAAATTTTGAAAAATATTTATCACGAAACATTTAATCAAGATGTTTTGTTATCTACTCAGGTCTCTTTTTAAATACACTATCATATAAAAATATAGAATTACAAAAATCCAATAACTAATTGTGATAAAAGAGAATTTATGGAAACCCATTTTTAATGCTTAACAATTAAATGTGAAAATTTATTTACTTATGCGTTTCTTATTCACTTCAAATTGTAATTTTGTTGTTATATAAGTAAACGACAATTAGACGTATGTGAAGCGCGACCCCTCTTGTTTGATTTGCTATTTATGTTTTATAAATCGTGTTGTTTGTGCAAGCTCGGCTTATTTAGTAGTTTTGAGTAAAATGAAATAGACATTATTATTTCTTTTTATGAGTTTTTCTAATAATAAAGTATTTGGTATCAACACTAACTTAGAAATATTATCTTAGTTGTTCTCAATTATTACATTTCTTTTTCGATTAAAGAAAACTCTATACAGAAGTTCTCTAAATTTGTAAAATCGGTTTTTCAGCTATCCAAGCGAAATGCATATAATTTTCATTGCATGAATTATTTTAAAACACTTTTTAAATATTGAATTACAAAATGCCTCCTTGAAATTGTCAATATTTGTGACGCATTTCTCCTATAATTATCTAATTTTTGAAATTTAGAAATTTTTGGGATTAAATTTCATTTTTAAATTCCAGCATTAGCAAATATTTAAAACTTATTGTTTTCAGAACTTCCTATTTTTAGTAATCCTACTTGCTTTGTGTTCATGTAATATGTCCTAACTTGACAGATGTAGTTAGAAATGCTAATCATTTTTTTACGAAAAAAAATATTAAATTTTCAAGGTCTTGCAAACTAATTCAAATGCTGCAACTTATGCCTGTGTTAAGGATAATTATTGTATTGATAATTATAATTTCTCATATATAGAGGTGCACCAATTATATTTTTGCACATCAGGAATGTACTTTTGTGTTACTTAGCGTTTCTTTAAGAAAGTTTATAAGAATTTGCATTATGAGGAAACGTTGGTCCATCATGCCACAGTTATTAGGTTGAAATGCTATTACAATCAGCTTCAGCACTCTACCAGATGGTTCAAACTCTCAACAAGGTCCTGGTAGAAACTGCTTTGCTCGCCCAAGGACACAGTTTCTATAGCCACCTGCCGACTTGTGGGGAATTTGCTATTTAATTACATTAAGTTTGATGCTAAATTCATGACTAAATGACAAAAAAAATTTTCTTTTGCCTAACTTCTCTGATATGATCAATTGTTTCAAAAAAGATGGTTTTTTAATACTCAGTAAAATGAAAAAGTAATCATTTGCTTCCCCAGCGTTCAAAGTGAAACAGAGCTAATAATTGTTTAGGTAAATGTCTTTTTCCACACAATTCCAAAGCTTTCCACTCCTCCTGAGGTCAGGTGGTGTCAGTAAACTGTTTGCCTAAGAAATTGCTACTCCATTAGATATGTCGGGAGATTGACAGGTCTGACTCCAGCAGTGGAACTTTGTTGAGAGCCAACATAGAAACTATAGAATTCAAATATCTGAATCGCCGGTATTGAAATGAATTCCTCCGTGGCAACCTTTCTATGACACTAGGAAGATATCTCACGTGTTTGCTTTATAAACCCTCCTTCACCAAGTTATTTCATCCTTTGTTCCTCGTCGTCGGAAAAAGCGTATTTCTCTCCCTTTCTATTTCTCATCTCTTACTGTACACTCTTTGAATAAATTTGAATCTTTCAAACGCCGTTACAGTCCTTCCAATTCTTCAACACTCTCTTCTCTCACCGAAGACGTCATCAACTTCATGGAACTCGACAAAATCGCTCTGTTGTCCAGCTTCTCATCTGGATCTCTTCAAAACTCCTATGCTTTCTTGTGTTCTCTGCATTCCAAACCTGACCTCCCCAGTTTGCATTGGAACCATCTTTCTGCTCACTCGGATCTGGAGAAAGCTGATCTCTTCAATGCCTCGAATTTTTCTGATCCTATCTCTCTCTGTCCTGGTCCTCCTGTCACCTCCCCGCTGATTCGCCTATGTTACATCGTCTTCAACGCCCATGATATTTCCCTCATGCTTAAGTCCTGCAAATTGTCTGGTCCTTGCTATCCTGATGGCCTCCCATCCTTTGTTATCCATGAAACTTCCTCAACTCTTTCCATCCATTTAAAGCCTCTCTTCTCCTACATTTGCTCCTCTAAACGTTTTCCGTCTTGCTGGAAAACATCTTAGATCTC
>CABFPE010000050.1:198904-222679 GCA_900660155.1 Hofstenia miamia | reverse complement strand
ATATATATATATTCAGTAAGATTGTGTAATTAGGAATTTCGTGAAATCCTTAAGATTTCAGTGAATTTGTGAAATTACTATTTCACTATAAAGCTTCATAAAACAACTAAGTTTAAAGAGTTGGGGTTAGGGTTAGCCTTAGTGTTATTTTAATAAATACTTGAGGTATCTAGGTATTTTAATTATTTTATAAAGTTAGACAAGTGAAATACCAATTTCACAAATTTACTGAATTTAGGGATTTCACGATGATTAAAACTTCTCCTATTTGATGATGGTGAACGCTTAGTTGTATGTAAACAATTTTTTCTTTACCTTAATGCTGAGGCATAAATATTTCTATTCTTAGATGTCCGTTAACATGCTACTTTTAATTCTTTTCCAAATGTCGTTCTGTTGCCGATGTGTGCTTTTTTGCAATCATCACATTTTTAATTGCGCAATAGGTGAAACTTAACTCTTTTGACCTTTATTTTGGATCATATACGATGTAGGAACGTTCTTTGTCCATAATGCCAAAATCACAACAAATTTTGTAATTAAGCAACAAAGTAAGACATTTTCAAGGAACTTTGTTGTCTTTTGAGCGAGCAAGCTTTTATTGTACTTATCTTGTACTGATTGTTAAATTTGAATGCTAAGCAATGTATAGCCCAGAATTATTCATTTTTGTGTGTATATATTGTACAATTGGGACCTCTACGCAACAGCAATTCACATTGTCGCTGCTGGGAGTCGTCGCATTCACTATTCATGTTAATTCCTGCTACGTTCCCGCACTACATCTACCCATTGCTTGCGCCGCTTATTTGTTTACATTTTTAGTTCTGTCTCAGCAGGTTATTACGTTGTTTAAATCAGTTTGTATATATAGGGCCTCAATGTGCGCAAACGTTTAATAAAACTATTTTGGTTTGATAGCTCATTCTCTTACTCATATATGCTTATTACTGAGATTATCATGAGCAGCTAAACTTTCTAGAAGCTGAGGGGAGTAGGCCAAGTTCGTATTCAGACGTGTAGGATCGTTCTGGCCCATCTACAAAGGAGGCTTAAGCCCGTTCAGTTTTGTATGTAGCTGATCCAGACATTCGGGTATTCTAGATGGCAGCTTTGATGTCTCGCTTCGGCACTAATTGCCACGTATTCTTATGTGTTACTGGAGTTCACATTCGCAGTAGTCTATCTATGCTATTACTAGTGCTTACTACTTTAAACTGTCTATGCCTAAGCAGTCACATGAGATGTATTACAACAAGACTAGATAAAACGCTATCACTATGTTTTTGCCTAACTTATCGGCTTGCTATGTTGATGCTAGATGGTGACCCTCGTACATCAAAGAACACTCTCTTTTGATTCTCTAAACTTCGACACCTTATCGAAATCGTAAGTTTTTCTATATTTGCCAAGCTCCGCCACTTGTCATTACCGAACTGTATTAACTATTACTCTATTACTGGATAAATTCTTAAGCCTTCTCGTACTAATCTGGACAACTACAGCCTGATACAACTGCTATATCTCCCTCTCTCCCGGCTTACTCATAAATATGGTTAATTATACACTCTCAAGCTTGAAAACTCTTAACAAATTGAAACTAATGGATATCATAATGGATCAAAATGATCTATTTCTAATTTGGAAGAAAAAGTGGAAGACTTAGAAAATCTCTTATCTCAAATTGAGTTGCCCCAATCAGAACCCAACTGTCACACAACAACAATTCCTAAATCTATTTGAGAAAACCTAAATGTCTTTCGAACAAACATATTAGAAACAGTTATAATACTAATGCAACCACAACAAAGCTCAGGTTCATACTCTCACCCACAACCGCAGCTGCTGTCAAGCCTGCCTCGTTGCAGACCGCCATCACTGCCACCAACTGCAGGCACAAGTCTCAACACGAGATCAAGGAAAAGAATAGCAATGTTACCAGACCAACCAATGAAAGCAGACATAAAAATACAAAAGATGCCCCAAGCCTTTACAGGAAAATTCGACATAAAAGGACAAACCTTCCGTGAATGGATAGTGCTCTTCGAAATCTATCTAGTGCAACAGTAAGGAACAAAACAAAACGTAGCCACTCAAATGCCTCTCTTTTTAATAGGATCGAGCACTACAAGTGTACCTCAATTTCGATGCCACAACAAAAGCCAACTATGACAAACTAGTAACAGCCTTGAGCGATCACTTTGATAACGAATGTACAAGGAAGCAATACCGGATGCAATTATACACATGTCGCCTAGGAAAAGACAAGGACGCATCAGCTATATTTATAAAGTCGATTGTCTGCTACGTCTATCTCAAGAAGAAGACAGGTACTACCCTCAAGATCTATATTCCTATATACATGCTGGGCTACCTCAGTCAATGAAAACAAGATTTGAAAATAAATGTGACATCAAAGACAACATTGACACCCTCATAAAGAAGGCAGTCAACATACAACTCACTTTAGAAAACAATGAAAGGGTTAATTGGCAAAGAGGATACCAACCTACAACCTCATTCCAACCCTGCTGCACACACCATAAACAGTCTGACTCCTAAGGAAGATTTAAACGAATAAGGGCGCTGGCCCCAGACCGAGCTAAGGAATTGTTGATTGTCAGACCTATTGGAACGAAACTTAATTCCATTAACAATCAACAACCTCAACATTAAAGCTACAGTTGACAACAGCGCATCCATAACAATGTCAGACACATGCGCCCACAACATAGAATGAAGGAGAGAAGACATTACCTCAAATGATACAAGACTAATAAACTCATCTGGAGACTACGTAAATATCAAAGGAACCGTGAAAAATGCAAAAATCACAATCAACAACATCAAGTTTGAACAAGATGTCCACATCATCGATATGATGGACCAACAATTACCCTACAATATGATAATTGGCAGAGACTTCCTAGCAGAAAACAACTGCCTCATTGATTACTCAAACAGAACACTAACTATACAAGAGGACGAAAACGTCTCAGTATCACTCGTCATAAAAGGCACTACTGCTTTACAGCAAAAGTCAAAGTGTTGGAGAAGATAGATGCTAGGAGTGTTACCGAAGAAATACGACCTAAAGATGTATGCTAGTTCAAGGAAGATGTTGCAGAAGCAAGTGGAGACATTGGAGAAGGCAAGCAGAGATTCAGGGTTGGAGCTTGGATTAGGAAAGTGTGCAGCAGTGACAATGACTAGAGGCAAGTGTGTGGATGGGGAGGGTTTGAGGACAAGCAGTGGGGATAAGATTGAAGAAGTCAAAGAGGGGTACAAGTACTTAGGTGTGATAGAGAAAGATAGAACAGATCACGAGGAAATAAAGATGAGGCTAAAGAAAGAATACAAGAGGAGAGTAAGGAAGGTATAACAGAAGTCAGCATTGAATGGGCAGAACAGCATAAAGGCATTTAATACATGGATGATACCAGTGTTGAGATATTCAGCAGGAATAGTTAGGTGGAACAAGAATGAACTGAGGGAATTAGACAGGGAGACAAGGAAGATACTAGCAGCAGAAAGAGCATTCAACCTAAATGGAGATGTAGATAGGCTGTACATGGCAAGGCATAAGAGTGGGGAGGAAACTGTAGNTGGGCGATACCAGTGTTGAGATATTCGGCAGGAATAGTTAGGTGGAACAAGAATGAACTGAGGGAATTAGACAGGGAGACAAGGAAGATACTAGCAGCAGAAAGAGCATTCAACCTAAATGGAGATGTAGATAGGCCGTACATGGCAAGGCTGCTAAGTGTGGAGGAAACTGTAGAAGCAGAAGCACTAGGGCTAAAGGAATATGTAGAAGAGCAACCTAGAGGATCCCTACTAGAGGTCACTAAGGAGTTAAAAAAGATAAGAACTGAGAGTGAAGGAAAGAAGATATACCAGAATAGGATGGAATCAGAGACAAACAAGGTATAGGCAGAAGGCAATGCATGGAGAATACTGGAGGAACACAGAAAAGTGTGACAGAGAAGAGAGCAACAAATGGTTAAAGATGGCAGGACTGAAGAGAGAAACAGAAGCACTGATAATGGCAGCACAGGAGCAAGCAATACGAACAAACTGGGTGACAAAGCATATAGACAGAAGAATGAAAGTAAGTGATAACTGTAGGCTATGTAAGAAAGAGGCGGAGACAGTAGATCATCTGATAGCATGGTGTGAGAAGTTGGCGCAGAATGAGTATAGGTTCAGGCATGACAAGGTGGGACGAATGGTACATTGGAGCTTGAGCAAGCAGCATGGGCTAGAAGCAGGAGACAAGTGGTATGAGCAAAGGCCACAGGGAGTCATAGTGAATGATAAGGTTAAGATACTGTGGGACTTCAACATCCAGACGAGCAAAGTGATAGAAGCACGGAGGCCGGACATAGTAGTGATAGACAGAAAAAAGATTAGGAACAGTGATAGATATAGCAGTGCCAAAGGACAGAAATGTAGAAACCAAGGAGAAAGAGGAAATAGAAAGGCTGTGGAAGTTAAAGAAAGTTGAAGTAGTCCTGAGGAAAGCTCTCAGACTCCCTGGGAACTGGTGAGTTCCCCGCGCTGAGAGGGATACTGGCATGTAGCTGTGAGAAGTAAGAAGGAATAATAATAATAATAATAAATAACGCTTTATTTCCTGTGCAAATACAATAAGACATACAAGAGTTTAATGAAAGTTTAGGTTGTCAATCAGGAGTGCACTATTAAGTAATCTGGATGCCATTGGGATGAATGAATTTCGCTATAATTTCGTTCTGCAATGTATCAAATTGTAAGTAGATCGAGTGGAACTACTTTTAGAAATAGAACACTCTAAATCACTACTTAATGGATGTGAGTAATCATTTTCAATTCACCGTATTGTTTTCAAAATTTGACTGATATGTTCTGTTCATAATATCATAAAGCATATATTTGTCCAGACATAATATTATAGCAAACATTCTGATGGGTTTTCATAACTGTTTTTTCTGTTGTTTATTTAAAAAATGCACCCAAGCTTCCGCAGCATATAAATAATTACATAGTATATATTGTTTGAATATTTATATTTTCATTTTTTCATTCATGTATTGAATAAAGGATGCCACTTGCTTACATTTAAAGAACATTTTTTACTATATATGTAACATGTAAGATTAATATTCAAAGAATGACGATCTTGGCTTTGGCAGATCTCATTCTTTCTTAATCCTCTGGTCTTAGCTTTTGTAATATAAATCAAAAACTTGTTGGAAATGATATTCGATTACTATTTTGCTACTTGTTTCATTCAATTGTTCATATATATTTCTTGCTTTTTATTTTTTTGTGTTTCTAAACAAGCCTGATGCGATAGGAATTTTTTTCAAGTCAACCGAAATTTCAACTATCAATACCACATCAACAGAAATATATTTTCATAGAAAACATAAAAATTATTACTGTTTTATTTATTTATGTTTTTAAACTGCTAGGTATTAAATTTTGCAAAATTTCATTTACATTTTATAAAAAAGTTTTTGCGTTGGCTAAAAATTTTGAATGCTAGATTCTCAACAGCTTAAAAATCGAATGTATTAAATACTACTTAAAAAAATTTAGTCTAAGAAAGAAAAACGAATACAAAACCGTACATTTCCTATTATTATAGAAAGCCTAACTGGTATTTTTATTTCCTATATACTCATATAAACATTTAGTTTTTATAAAACACAAATTACAGGTTTGATGCATTTTTTTACTTTGTTGTGTTATGTTGTGCATCTTGTATATAACAACAGCTTTTGTGGTGTTATAATGGCTGTTGCGTGAAAAAACTCACACAACGCAACCTTGGCAACATGTTGATCAGTTGGTATTGCTATTATTGTAGGTGATTATTTCCAAAAAATATTTTGCTATGAAACTTTATATGTTAGTAAATCAATCATTCCTCTAAAAATGAGGCCATTCTATAATGACTGATAACATCATCTTTTCCAATGATATGTAGTGAAAAAGTGGTGATTTTTTGAAGTACAAAAATTTTTCAATAGGAAACATTTCATGATATTTTCTGAGCCTTTTTGCACCAGATATGTAATGTCGAAATGAGGACAAAAACAGTAGTTTCATGTAAATACGCAATCAAAATTTTGAAGTTGCTGACAAAAGTTCCATAGTGAAAGAACGTGTGGGTGAAATTTCTTTAAATATGTCAGATAATTTCTCAATATATAACACTAAATTACAGGAGAATACAGAAATGTAAGGATTTTGAAAATGCTAAAATTTAAACAGTTTACAGTAGGCAGAATCAACCTCTTGTGGCAAATGTGCTTAAACTAGTTTATATTATATACTAATATATACTATACATATAATTACAATAAAAAATTGTGATTTTTGGAAGAAATAATGCATAAGAAATGTTTAAATATTTTCTACAAATTTTATATACTGAATTATACATTAATTCTGAAATGGCATCTCAATGTAATCTCATGAGATGTATTGCTCCTCCTAACTTTACGACAGAAGAAATCTCGGGCTAAATTTTGCAACCAACATCTTTCAAATTCTACTGAGGATTAGTCCAAGGTGGTCTTTACTGATGAAAGCATATCCAAGCTTCGTCCTACCATAGAAGCTATATGAGAAGACCAAGCACATGAATAACCGTTACAACCCAATTTACACAAGAAAAACCTTCTAGTATGGTGGCCACTGCATAATGATTTGGGCTATATTAAGCTTTCAGGAGAACGAAAGCTCTTAAGGATTCAAGGGAATGTGCACAGAACATATGCTCCCGGATCTCCGTTATGATGAACTACTTCAGAAAGATGGCGCACAAACCCACACAAGTCACAAGACCAGGATGTTCACGGAAGAGAATGAAGTGGAAACCATTTATAAAGCAATTCATCAGTTCATTTTTTCATGAAGTTGGTCATTTAAATGTAATTTTCATACAATTTTAGGAATTACCTGTAGCCCCTGTGTTATGTTTAGATTGCACTTCTGACTGATTGGCCACCTAGCTGCCCAGATTTGAATATTATTGAGAATGTCTGGGTTCAGATGAAATACCTTGCGTCTGAGCACCATCCAAGATTCCAAAATGTATAGAACAGTGGTGAGAACAACTTCATAAGATTTTCTACATCAATTTCCAAGAGATTTTGAGATGTCAAGAAAAATAATGGGTTTTTTTCATTTTAAACTTCTGATTTGTATTTGTACAGTTGTTATGGTTTATGTGATCTGCACATTTTAATGGCCTTGCCAACGGTTGATATACCCCAACATGGCTGTGCATTTAGAGAAGACGCTAAGAAAGTATTTTCACAACTAGGTAAATTTTTCCACGAAAAATTGCCCCCAAAGCGGGGGTGCGGCTTATCTACGGAAACACTTGAAAAACACCTCGCGAAGATACCTAATTTACACATATAATGTAAGCTAATGTACGGGATCTTGCTGTAATATAGATTAAAGTAATATCCTTGTTTAAAACGAACTTTTAGTAAATATTGATGATACTTCAGTACTTTACTTGTTACAGTTATTAAATTATTAAATAGACGTACGAATCGGACTTAAAATTTTACTTCAAAGTTGTAAGAATATCTGAATATGTTTCATTGATTCTGTGCTTGTAGATTTATTTTTTCTCAAAAAACTTTTTTTCCAAAAAATCTCCCAAAATCGGGGTGCGGCTTATACACGGGTAAATACGGTACCTCTTATTTGAGGGATATATTACTTAGATATGTAGGAAGATATTTTTTCCTTAAAACATTTCTTACATTGATCTAGTAAAAGAAATTAGTGTAAAAACTTGTCAATTTTTTTAGCGATACTCTAGTTGTATACGTGTCATTTTTAATAGCAAAAACTTAATATTTGCAAATTTGGAGCCCAAACCAAGCCTACTTTTATTAAAAAGCAAATTTTTTAATTGGATGTTAATAATCAAGAAGTATTCAGAAGTGCTTTTTTATTCCTAAAAGTTATTCCGCAGGGCTATAATAGTTTTTGTATTAAGCTGCGAATAGTGGTAGAAAAATATACAATCAATGATGCTATTAAATTCAGAATAATTCAATGGCTCTATAAAAGTAATTATTATTGTTAATATTGTCACTAGAAACTCATTGTTGTATTTAGGTTCACACTAGTACAATGTTGTAAAACAACATAAAAGTTTAAGGTTTTTCAAGAACGTGTAAAACTACAGTACCTATAGACATTAAAATTAAAATAAACTTCATTTTCATATAGAAATGTTTGAATAGAAAAGTAACAAAATATAAATGATCTTGTTGTGGTTCTCATTTCTTAAGGTTTGCTTACATGTAAAAGGCTAATTGCAATAATCGATTTCAGAAATGTCCAGTCGAATGCCAAATTGGCTGTTAACTTTTGCCATGCCCAGTTAATATTAAAATATTTGGAGATTAAAAATTTTGCTAATCGCTGTTAGATATGGTTATGCCAACAATCGCCATTTATCTCACTTAAAGTTACAATACTATCCATGGCAACATTTTTGTACGATACCAAAGACGTCTAAACAAGAGATTAACATAAAAGCACTTAAATTTAAAAAAAAAGAAGAGACGCAACTTATTTACATTGTGCACTTTGATTTTTGAGATTTTATTATTTTGTGAGATGAAATTGTTTAACAATTTTAAGAAAAATCCAAAAAAAATTTGAAACTAGAAATTTTTTGTCTTCATTGGTAATATTTGTGAAAATTCACACTCAATATTATTTGTTTCTTTCAACAAATGCAAACATTTACAGGAGGAGCACACACTGCACCAGGAATCGTTGAACCCCAGACCGACGCCCCTGTATAACACGTTTATTATATTGCGCTTAACAATGCATTTGAATTTCAAGAGAATTAGCATTGTTGACAGACTTAAGAGGATGAGCACATTAATAAACACATTAGGCAAATTATCTAATCAAATTCATAGTGTAGTGCTTATGGGCCTCTATGCGGCCGAAGAAACTATCAGCGATGCAAAGGAAAAATAATTTGCGCCGGGCCGAACTTGGGCCTAAAAAATTGGCCCAATTCCAATTCTGAGGCAGAGTGTGAGTAATAAATGGAAATAGACTAATTTTTGTTAGTAATTCCTCTCTCGTTCTATGTTAACAGTATATCGATAAATTTACAAAATGTACATTTGAGATCTATATATAGAATTCAAAATTTAATGTGAAAATTAGCAATAAAAATTCAAGCAGAGCAGCTCGCTATTTTTCTATTAGTTGGGGTGTTACCTGTTTAAATATCAAAATGAAACATGTATTCGAAACTTTTAAAAAATTCATTAAAATTTGATTTTCCTAACATTGAAACGTTGGTCTCGTCGGGTGCCAAAATATATGCACCATTTATGCAAAGTGTTCCTAACTATTCCTTCCTGTTTAGCTAACAAGCAATGCATTCTTTCCCTAACAATGAGCAGAGAACGGTTAAATCATTAAATAATTTATACATAGGATTTACAAACAAAATTTGACATCTTCCAATGGGTCCAAGGTTATAAAGCTCTGTTCGAAAAGCTGAAAAGTAATGTCAGCATTTTGGAGTATTTGATGAGTTCATCAGTGTTAATGAGTCTATGGTTTCCTATGAAAGGCTCCAAGCGCCAGACAATTTATCAATAATAAACCTAAGTTTTGGATGCCTTACGGATCAATGGTTTGTGTAAAATGGAATGAAAACTATGCCGTTACAGTTGCAAGAAATTATTATATGGAATAACCTTGTTGCAAAAACAAAAATGGGTGAAAATAAAGCAAAAATTATTTTAGCTTGGCTTTGAGTCATATGCATGTACAACTAAATAATAGGAGGTGTAGATCTATGTTACAGAAAATTGGCCTCATACAAACCTCGACTACACCCACGAAAATGGGAGTTTATTTTCCCACGTTCTCAATTAATCAGTTGTCCCTGTGTATGAGTCGTAAAATCACATTCATTCAGCAAGTATAATGGATCACATCATTCCTGGACAACAGTGGCCAAAGCACTAGTGAAGTGTCAAGTTTCAAGAATTCACTTGAGGAATAATTAGCTCTTGCACCTTCTGCTGTAAGATATGGTAAAATCGATCATTATTTAGTGCCATGCAAGCAGGGTTGATATTTTATTGGTCCAAAAACACTCGGAAGCTGTGAACAAAGTGCGAGAAAATACTGCACAAATGTAGTGAGCAACTCCACACAAAGTAACCAGCTTCGGTTTTGTTAGTTTTTGAGCAGCTAGTCTTTCCGCAGATAAATTTGTTTTGATAGATAATTTTTTCCTTTCTTCAATAATTTATTATCTAATTTTGATAAACTATAGAAAACTTGTTTATATACTTGTCAACATGTTTTCATTGATGTTTATTGTAAAATTTCAGTTATATTTGGAAGATAGTTGTTGCGTCTTTATTTGCACATAACTAGTGCACAGAAGTGACCAACGTTTCTATTTTCTGAACATAGTTTTTCTTAGTTTCAGATTGCTTTTGATAAGAAAAGCTTGCGTCACATCTAATGGGTTCTTTAAAATGTCACCTTTGATTAAGAATTTCCTTTTTATAACAATTGGAAGTATTTGACAAATTATTCAAAAAACATTGCTAATAACAAAAAAAAAGTCAAAATTGAAATAAAGGTCAAATTTGTTTAAATAAATATAAACTTAATTGTTTTAATGCGTATGCGTTTTAAAAATTTTAAGGTCAAAATAACATTTGAAATAAGGTAAAAAAAATTCGAAATTTTTTTTAAGGTCAAATTTTTAAGTCAAATTTTTTGGTAGAGAAACAAAAAAGAATTTCTTCAAAACCACGTAATACAAAACCTAACAACATTTTTAATAGCAGAGTAGCTGAGTAAATTTATGCAATTTGTACTTAAATTGTAAACCAACGTTTAAAGGGGAGGAAGCCTCAATTTCTAACTTCTAAAATAGAGATAAGTTAGAGCAAACATTTAATTACTACTTTAATATTTTGCCAATGTTTATAAAATGACATTACAAAGGGTGTTATTGCTGAGAGAGGAAAAATTGCTCTCAATTAGGCACTAATGCAAAAGTTAGTGCAAGCCACAAATTACTATGAATTAAATTGAACTTCTAAAATGCTTTGAGTTTGAATCAACATTAATTTTGGATGCTTTGCCGAAAATTGAAAACTATAGATTACATTGACTTAATGAATAATTGGTTCATTAAATCTTACAGAATATGGATTGCTGAAAAAAGCAAGTGTTCTCCTGCTTCCATGGAAAGGTTCTTCTCAATATTAATAAGCATCTTTAAGACAATAAAATAATGAGCAGTTTTCTATTGGTGCTTCTAACTACCTAGTTGATTATGCTTAATATAGAATACACGATTTTTACAAAAGCTAAACAATCTTTAGGTAAAAAGGTTTTTATGCAAAAAAAGTCAAAATTTTATGATCAAAATTTTTTATGTCAAGAAATCGCCCTAATTATAACCTTTTGAAAGTCTCTTAAAATCTCACTTTAGACACTAAAACCAATATTTCTCTGGAAGCGTTTATGCCATTAACTTCATTTTTGGCTGAAGTAGGCATTTCAATAAATTCCGTCACTGTAGAGCTACTTTTCAATAAACGTTTCATTTTTGAAGTTATTGCAATTTAAACGGATGTATTAATTTTTTGTTAAACTCAAAATTCATTCCCTATACAAGGGAATGATAAAAATTTTGCCTAAAATAATCTAAACCTTAATTTCTCATTATTAAAATAACTTTGTTATTGTATAACATTTATGTATCATTTAAGTATTTAAATATATAACATTATTAGTAATTAAAACATGGAAAATAGTTTTCTTGCCAAACAAACTTCCTGAAAATCTAATGATGTATTGTTGTGTAATTTTGAGATAAAAAAATAAAAATATTGATAGTGAAATTAAAATTGCGCGATCACTTCGGTTTGCTTGACGCATATTTGCAATTTCATAAATTTCATATTAATACCGTTAACTCTAAACTTTTTACTGTATCCAAAAGCATACAATCGGTTTTTCCACATCTTCAATATTTGGATATGAGCACATCAATGCCCGCATGCAAAGCTGAAATTATTTCTGTGCCTGAAGCATATGAAAATATTTAATTATGTCGGTGAAACATCCAATTTTGTAAAAAAATTTAATTTGAGCTGATATTTAAGCTGTTCAACGAACTTAAAAGATTATGAACTAGTTCCCACAACCACGTACCCATATTGCCCAAATGCTTCCACTAAAAAACACTCTCGTGCAAATCCTTTGTAGAAATTTATACTGATTTTTATTCAGTGTTAGTGTTTTAATCATTTATCATGCTTAGACTTGCACTTCAACTATGAACAGGCCCAATGTTTGCATGATTTTGGACATTTCTCAACAACATTGTCTCCTAAAACGTAAGTTGGGTGATTTTGAATGCATGTAATTTCTAATATACAATAGTTGCATACATTGTTTTTTGCCCCTTCACATTTTAGGAAACTTATAGAATTTGTTTCCGCATTTAACTATGTCGATTGTTCATAGTTTTTAACTGTTATGATATGCATTTGGTGTTTTTTATTGAGAATACTTTCCTAATATTGCTAACTTAAGCAGCAAAATTCATGAATGATATGGCAAGTTGCTTTTTACTTGCAATCAAGTACGAATTTAAGCGGCAAAGCATTGAGTTCTGTGTATATCGCTTTCTAAATATTTCATGCTTGTTAACTAACAATTATAATTAGTAGACTCAGTTTTTTCAAATGAGGTATGGTCTTATTGCAAATAAATAAACCTGTTTTTTTTAATTCTTCTAGACATTATTTTCACATTTCGTAATTTAGAGGCTCATAGTCGAACAACATTTTTTAATCATATTTACGAAATTTATTAAAAGTCCTCTACTTCACTTCTGTTTTGATGCTTAGAGAATATCTTACCAAACGTTTTGCTGTTAAAAATCACCTTTCAGTCTGTTAGACATCGTGATGTAATACAGAAACTACCCTAGACACTTGTTTTTTGCAAATATACACAGTGTAAATTATTCTCCTTTTTTGATTTTTTTTATATCAATGGTGTGGTTTGGTCACTTTTGGAGAATTTTTAAAACTAAAGGCTTATAGAAGAAGAAGAATAAGAAGAAGAAGAAGAAGAAAAAGAAGAAGAAGAAGAAGAATATTTTTACTCAGTACAGTGTGACATCTTAGTTTCGATCTGTATTGAAATTTGGCATCACTTAGTTTATTGTAAAGCCAATTATTGCGCAATTATTATAATTATTGTAGGCTTTAAAAAGTATGTGATCATTTTCTTAGTAATTCGCGACACATAAATTTAATTTTGCAACAGTTAGTTACTGGAATTTGATATATCACTAACTACATTAAATAAGGATAATTCAATTGATCGTTTTATACCCAGGAAGAAACTATTCGTCATAAACAAGAAAATGTCAGCAATTTCAACAAAAACCAATGGATTGTTTTCTAGCATATGCGTTTCCATGAACATAAATTTTAAGCTTATTGCCAGTAAGTTGAATCAAATAACTAAGAACATGTTAAATTCATGAAGTTGAGTTAGTTTATGAAGCAAATTTAGTGACTTGTATACTTTGCCCGATTAAGTAAACCTAAGAAACTTTTTCAAGAAGGTCATTTGTGATTGATTGTTCAATTCTCTGAATATACCGATGCTTTCATAATTACCGATGCTTTCACCGCGAGCAGTCGGTCCTTGCGAGCGCGCTGTGCTTACCACGCTTAACGCTACTTCGCTCATTGCGTTACCTGAAGAGGAGTTAAGCAAAACTAAATTATTAGCTCCTCTCAAGAATCTCGGCAGAGATGAACTAATTATCCTGTTCAACATGCTAGCAGCCATCAAAGAAACTCCTTCTGAATCCACCAACAAAACTACTCAAGTAACTCCAGAAATAAATCATGTGCCGTCTCAAACACAAAAGAAGATACAACGCCCAAAACACTTGAGAGCAGAAGCTGAATTTCTTGCCATCGGATCATCAATGTACCGTCATCTGAAAGCTCCGGGCTTACTAAGAACTGCTACATGTGTTCATTCATATCCGGGAGCCACCATTGAAGACATAGCTGATTTAATTCCGCTTTATCCCGAATCGAATAATATAATGAGAATTCTCATTACAATAGGAAGAAACGACTTAATGCAAAAGAAAGAAGATTTTACAGATAAGTATAAGAAATTAATTAATGTTATTAAAACTAAATTTAGTTCAGCTAAAGTTTTCCTTGGTGAAGTTGCTCCTTTACCTAAGGACGAGGTGTTAAACAAAAAATCCGCTGAACTAAATTTACTTATGAAACAAAACGACAAGCTGTTAAATTATACCGTTTTCGACAACTCTAACTGTTTTTATTTAGGATCTTCTGTTGATAGCAGTTTATTCACGAAAAATGGAATCCACTACACTAAACAAGGTTATGCAACGCTTGCACGGTCCATCAAATTCTTTTTTCACCGCGTATTTAATCAGCGATTACGTGATGAAAAGACCTACACCGCCAGCTCGAAATCTTTTATCTTACCGTTTCCGCCTCAACACCGGTTCTCAAACGCACGCCAACCATTTTTACAAACGCCACCCAACACCTTTGAACAAACCCCGTCAAAACATGCTTTAGTTTCACCGCCAATAAACATGCGACGAAGTTATGCCGACATTCTCTCAACACCACCGCCGTTATCACCCGCCGAGGTTCAGAGGATTAGAAACTTTCTTAGACTTTTCTAAAGATGGTAAATTTTATTTTTATATTTTTGACTTTCATTGGGTTATGGCGAATTTTTCACCTAATTTATGCTATCGCTAATAACTCACTTTCTTTCATATATTTAATTCTAATTATTCTTAACTCAAAATTCAATATTACTGTATTAGAGAAACCTTACCTATATATAAACATAATTTAAGAAACAGCATGAATACATGCAAGCCTTGATATTTAAAAAATGGATTTTCACTAAAACACCAAAACATTCTTTATTCTACTTTCTAGTAGTAACAATAATGTTACTTATATCCGGCATCGAGATTAATCCCGGGCCTTCCAAAGCCAATATTTATGAATACTCCGAATTATCAAACATAATGCATTCAACTAATTNTAAGCAAAACTAAATTATTAGCTCCTCTCAAGAATCTCGGCAGAGATGAACTAATTATCCTGTTCAACATGCTAGCAGCCATCAAAGAAACTCTTCTGAATCCGCCAACAAAACTACTCAAGTAACTCCAGAAATTTATCATGCGCCGTCTCAAACGCAAAAGAAGATACAACGCCCGAAACACTTGAGAGCAGAAGCTGAATTTCTTGCCATCGGATCATCAATGTACCGTCATCTTAAAGCTCCGGGCTTACTAAGAACTGCTACATGTGTTCATTCGTATCCGGGAGCCACCATTGAAGACATAGCTGATTTAATTCCGCTTTATCNTAAATTTAAGAAATTTGTTGTGAAACCATTGTAGCTAATAATTAATCATTTTCCTGTCTATTTATTATTAATTTATCAAACATATTAACTAGTACATGTAGAAAAAGAGCGAAAACACAACTATACATTCTCTATTTACTAAATTGTAATACAATAGCACTGTTCCCCAAGTCATCATTGCGAAAAAGTTTTTTATTGATCAAAAACTTGCATTTATCACCCAATACACTGACGTAACGTTTAGGCAGAAAATAATAAACACCATTGTCGAGTCTAATCTTTACTGCAACACCATATCTTGTGTTCAATTGAACAGCATCCACGATTGTTAACCAGAGTTTCTTTGGAATTTCACTAGCAGGACTCGCGATTGAAAAAGTACATGATGATGGTTGTGAATTGACATCATGTAAGCGTTGTAAAATATCATCGCCTTCTTCTTGTACCTTTGTGTTGGGTAAGACAATGACATTATTATTAAGTGCAGGACGTTTTTGTTTGTGGGAGGCTTTGCGTTTTTCTTTTACAGGTGCAGGCAGTGCAATCATCATCTCTTGTGTTAACGGATTATAGTTGGAGGCTGGTGGTAGAGTTGTACAAAGCTCGTCAAACAGATTGCCAAGTGAACCAGATACTAATGTTTCAACAGACATTGCCAAAAGTGAGAGACGAAATTGCGTAGAAGAAAAATAATTATTTTATCTGATAATTTGGGTGAATATATAGACTGACTTGTTTAATCAGTCAACACATTATGACGTCAGTAAAACACCCCCGCCAATATCCATGGCGTCTCAGGTCAAAGGCCACCCCTCTCGACCAATCAGATAAAAGTGTAACCTCCTTGCCGCGGCTTCTACTACTGAAATGCTATCACATTTTACAAAAACTTTACTTTTCCATTTATATATATATGCTGCCCAGAAAAATATATTCTTTCATCCGAATATACCAAAAAAAACTCCAAATAATGTTTCCAAGCCATGGGTTGATTCTAAATGCATCGATTTAATCCAAATAAAGAAACAGAAATGGAAAAAATACTTAAATTCCCAAACACTAGAAAATCATAATGCTTATAAATCTGCACGAAATTTATGTAATATTGCTATAAGGAAAGCAAGTAATAATTATTCCCATTTTCAGTATCAAAGTCTTTCTTCCCAAAAAAATAAGTGGGAATTTGTTAACAATTTGCTAAATAGAAAAAACATGTGAACAGAAGAAATAGAAAGAATATATAATAAAGATAAGTCCATTACAAATAAGAAGGAAATCTGCAATGCTTTCAATGAAGTTTTCCTAAATTTAGGAAACTACAACGGTATGAATGTACCTTTTTGCCTTAATAAACCCAAAAGAACTCCAACCTCTTTCTCTTTTCGTTTTGCAACAAAATATGAAATCATAAAGTCGATAAAATGTTTAAAAAATAAATCCAGTGGACCCTCTCTAATACCAACGTGGTTCCTAAAACTTTCAGGTGACTTAATAGCTGAACCAATATGCTACATTTTAAATAATTGTATAAAACACTCCTTTTTTCCAGATGAATTAAAATTGGCAAATATAACACCATTATTTAAAAGAAATGATCCCGAAGATTGCGAAAATTATAGACCCATTTCGATCACTTCTCCAATCAGCAAAATTTTTTAATGAAGTCTTTTTAATCAAATTAACGAGCATCTTTGTAAACATGATCTCTACTCCAAAACACAATATGGTTTTCGTAAAGGTATTTCTACGAGCGATGCTTTAATACAAGCTACAGAAAAATGGCGATCAACAATAAATGGTAATGAATACTCAGCAATTTCTTGCTTAGACCTCTCGAAAGCTTTCGATTCCATAGACCGCAGTATCTTACTACAAAAAATTAAAATTCTAGGTTTTTCTAATGACAGCATAGGTCTTATCTCCAGTTACTTATACAATCGCATGCAAAGAGTTAAAATTAATGAATCTTTTTCAGATTGGGTATGCACTAAAAATGGGGTTCCACAGGGTACAATTTTGGGTCCGTTATTATTTAATATTTACATAAATGATTTGTCCGAGCAAGTAACATGTGACGTTATACAATATGCAGATGACACAATATTATTTCATTCTAATAAATTTCCCGAAAAAGCGGTTCAAACTCTCGAAACAAACTGTGCTTCTCTTGCTAAATATTTTGCCTCTATAAAACTAAGAGTAAATCCACTAAAAACTCAATTCTGTATTGTTAAATCAAAAACTAAATCTACTGATACTTCAAGATACAAACTTAATTTCAACGGCATTCAAATAAAACAGGTTGAGTCTTTTAAGTACCTCGGAATAATTTTTGACATACATCTAAATTTTGAAGAGCAACTAAATCATGTTATTAGAAAAATGGCCATATCGATTAAAGCAATTAACTTAATTTCTCAAAAACTTCCAACTAAAGCAAAAATTCAATTAATATATGCTCTAATATTAAGTCATTTTAACTATGCCAATATACTCTACACAGATATAAACCAACAATTTCTCAGGAAATTCTGAGTGCAACTAAATTGGGCTATCAAAGTAGCAGTAAATAATCATAGCTTTAATAAGAATAATGAATATAGAAAAATTTCAAAATTATTTCTACATCCGCAATGTTACATCCATATAAATGTCTTAACGACGTTCTTCAAAATAGTTAACAATACCTTCCCATACTACAAAAATGACTTTCTTGCTGCAAAATTAGTCAATAAACAAAATAAAAGAACACACATAATTGAACCTATTAGGTATAAGAAGCGAATAATGAAAAATTCATTTCTACACACAGCTATAAATATGTGGAATGAATTACCAAAATATATTAAACAAATAAGTACATTAAAAAACTTTAAAATGAATATTAAAAAATATTTTTGCACTTATAATATAAAAAAACTGAAATGGCGAGGTTATAAATTTTATAATCCTGATTACTCTATTAATAGAAAGTAGCAATCGCCATAGCCCAAGTTAACCACTTTTTATTTGCAAATATTCGTTGTTTTCTTTTTTTTTAATTTTGTATTACTTTCTTGACGCTTTCAGAATTTGTTATCAGTATTTTTATTTATTGTTAAAACAATTTATGAATATAGATTTTTCTTCTTCTTCTTCTACTTTCCAAGGCCTTAAAACTTCTAACTGGTACTGTTAGGATTACAGCTATGTAAATATAAATATTTACTAGTAAGTTAAGGAGTCTCTCTAAAACTATTTGAGAAAGGTTGCTTTAAGAGCTTTAACTTCAATTTTTTTAAGGAAACGAATTCTCTAATTCTTTCTATTACAATTCTTTGACTAATTTTAAAGTATTGAAAACCATATTTGCAAGTAATTTCATATGCTACTTTGGAAATGTCTTAAATCAATTGAATTATTCAAAATCTGAAAAGAATTACTCCATTAAGGAGGTGATGAGTACTTACAACTAATAAATTGAAACATCTAGTAGTACTACGGATGGAAAACATTAGTTTGGTTCGTAAATAAACGTTCAAAAACCTTATTATGGGTAAATTTACAGAAATTGGAGACCTTAGATTTTCAGTATTGTCATTCTTATTAACGCGAGCTATGTCGCCCGTTTTTAAATGTAAAAAAGAGGCTCAGAAACAGTGAACATGCATATCTTAGAAAACAAGTTGATATCCATTGGATTGTTTTTAAGCTGTAATAGATCTCATAATTTCACACTTTCTAACTTATATGAAAGAGAAATCAAATGAATTTTGTAACTCGTGGAGCATTGATTTACGGGAAATTTTTTGTAAGTTTTTGAAAACTTCATTGAAGATATTGCAAATATTTTGATGACTTGTAGTAGTCTTCTCCTTGAACTTTCGACAGTATTTTTACTTACATGTTTGTTCATGATTTCCCATTTCCATGTTTGAAAACATGGATTATTGTATTCTAAACAAGCAACCGATTGCATGCTTTGCTCTGTTCGGTATTACATAGATTATAAGCTCACTTATATGCAGCATGATTTTTTTCATTGGTTGAATATTTTCCGTTTTCATAATACTTTCAATTAATGTAAAGTCTATCCAAAGTTTATTCTTGGCAGATGAAAAAAAACAAATTCTGATTTTCAGATTTGAGACATTTTTTCTGAGGACAACAGATGTCTCATTATAATACTGAAATGTTGATGAAATTTTCAAGCATTTGATTAGGCATAATTACCGAAAATACAGAATTCCAGCTTTTATTATAAGCTAAATTTAATCAGCTTTGTATTCATTTTGATTGTCTCTAGCTTTATTGATTTTTATTGGGTGTAAAAGCATTAATATCAGCATTTTTAATTTGAGATTATAGTACAAAATGATCTGCAAATAGAAATTCCTAGCATATATATAATCATATACAAATGAAGAATAGTTTCACTTTAAAAAAGAATAGCTCACCAACCCTATATATCAATTATCAAAGGCAGTAAATGCTTGATCCGAGATAGTATATTTACATTTTTTACAGGAAAATAACGTTCAAACAATGCGCTGTAGTGAACGAATGAAATGATTAAATAATAGAAATATTACACACTTGTGTTTCAAAGATTACCATAGATGACTAAAAATTAATATAAATTAATTTTCAAATTTCGAATCGTAAAAATCAATTAATTTTAATTGGTACTTTGAAAAAACAATTAATTTAATTGCTATCAAGTAAAATCAATTAATTGCAATTGATTTCGATTAATTGAGACATTGACAAATTCCCAATACAGTCAGAAATCTTTCATCCCTAGGACGGTTGATAACCTTTAAAAGTTTTGCATTTGTAGGTTGATGGGAGCATGCGGTGCACAATGAGAAATTGCAGTACTGAAAAAAGGTTCCAACACGTTTGATGTTGGTCGAATAATTTTACAATTTCTTCAAGTTTACTCCTTTTGAGCAAATCGGTTGCATAATTCATGGTAGTAGCAATTATATATAATTAAATTTCGTAACATATTGTGTATGCCTTCAGTGAATTAGAAAGAGGAGACCACTATTAGAAAGATGAAGAGAAATTATGGAAATGGTAACGCAACGCAAAACGTTGATTGACTGTTACACTGTTATACACAATCAATGAAGTGTTTTCCTACAAAACAATTGCTCTATGCAAACAATGCACGATGAATATGTGCTGGCAGCCAACAACAGTTAGTTAACTTTTGTTTTATGTGTATGCAATTCATATCATGGATTTCTAAATCAAACATTAATTTAAATTAATTGCAAAGTAAAAAATCAATTAATTTAATTTTTTATTACCAAAATCAATTATTTTAGGCATCTCTGAAGATTACATCAACAAGAAGGAAAACTGAATCCCATTAACCTCGCCTTTAATGGTAAGCTACAAAGATCAAACACCTCTGGATTTAGTAAGAGCGTTGTTGATGTCTATCAATATGTAAACAATACGAGCTACCCGGGATGACAAATAAACAAATTATTTATGTTTTATTTACTTAATTGTATGCCACCGGAACATTTAATGTTTCACGACAAGCATGCTTTGGCTTGCTGTATTTCTCTCCACTGTATGTATTTCTACAGAATCAGCGTGCCACAACAAACAAGGGGGACGAGCGTTGATGTGCAGAAAAAGAACACGCGAAATCAGCGTTATCACGGTGGATATTGTTAAAAATGAAGATCGAAGAGAAGACTACTGCGTGTTTTCAGGAGTGTACTATGCCATGCGACCAATGGCCGAACTAAGTTTTCGGTATCCTCAACCAGCTCAATGGACTGGAGCAATTGTTTTTTCTCTGGTATTTTTTGTTTTATGTACTATACTAGGCCTAAATTAAAAGATAAAGAAAGACATTTCCAAAGTTGCTCCCAACATGATAATGCAATATAACTATGGGCCAACCCGACGCGTTTAAATTATTGCATTTTAGTCCATTTTTTCCCAATTTCAATGATGCTTGCAAAAAGTCTTTTTCAACTTTTTCAATTTGCTACGCCAAATGAAATCTATAGGCTGAAATTCAAAATCCTAAGTTGAGTTTTAGAAAAGTACATAAATTTTTTATGTAATTTTATTTTTCAATACATGGTTTATAGCATTCAATCATAGGTTGACTTAAATGCATTTTGGCGTAGTAGTCGTTTTTTTAAATCAGCCGGTCTTTTCAATTTCTTGGCCCAACCCCAGTCCGGCCCAAATTCACCTCTCTAAAAATGATATCATGTTCAAAGTAAGACGATTAGGACCTTTTTTGCCTCCCCCCGCACTAACATTATTTTCATACAAAGTGGAATTTTGCATTGGAAACATGAAACAGGATTGATGACTTTGGTTTAGGGTTTAGGTTTATGAATAATTAAAATTTAGGTTTTAGATTTAAGGAACATGGATTTGTGACTTTGGTTTAGGGCTTAGGTCTATATAAATATTAATTTAAGTTTTTAGGTTTAGGAAACGTGGATTTCTGACTTTAGCTTATGGTTTTGGTATATAAAAAAGAATTAAAGTCTTAGATTAGAAATTTAGGTTTTAGTTTTGGAAACATGAATTTGTGACCTTGGTTTAGGGTCTATGTCTATAAAAAATAGGAATTTAGGCTTTTCTGACTTTGGTTTATGGTTTTTGCCAATAAATATTAAGAATTTAGATTTAGGCTAGGAATTTAGGTTTTAGGTTTAGGAAACATCGATTTCAGACTTTGGCTTAGGGTTTGGGTCTATAAAAATAGGAATATAAATTTTTCTGACTTTGGTTTAGGGTCTTGGTCTATAAAAAATAAGAATTTAGGTTAGGGTTATGGTTAAAATTATCTGAATAATAGATCCTGAAAAGTGAAGAATAATCTGGTGGAATGAAGAACTATCCGGGAAATCCGGAAAAATGAATAATTTATCGGGATTAGGGTTAGGGTTATGCCTAAATATATATTTTTAATGAAAACATTCCATGTTCTATGAGAACAATGCTAGTGCGGGGGAGGGGAGCAAAAAAGATCCGATTTTTAACAATGAAGTAAAACTATTTTCACATTTTTAATAATAAATGATATATTTAAATGATATATTAAAATTGCCATCTTAATGTAGTAAAAATCTTGAATGGAAATTATAAAATCAAACCATGTCATGCCCATTTTAGTCGGAGGTGTGTATGGACAGTGGTGATCAAATATTGATCTGGTCTCTGATTAGTGGTGATAAAAGTACGAATAAATAGATCAGACGTCAACTTAAATTTGATTAATTGATCGCTTACATCCTCGATTAATTAGAGTAATGTTTTCTTTGGGGGAGCTATTGCAAATTTTGAAACATTTTTACGCGTTTACTGGTAAAGAAGACAAACATGATATTGCTGTCACCTAAATTGGCCAATTATAAAACTTACTAATTGGGATGGAATCCCGATAGTGAATTGAATATCCCGAATACCGGATAATTCCTTGTAATTTGACTGCTGGATACCGGATAATATAATGTTGAATTATTACTAGAGCGCAAGCAGAAATATGACTTAAGAAAAAAAATATGACCTTATTTTTATAACAAAGTATGACGGAATTTAGTTAAATTTGCCATAAAATATTACCATCCATTTTTCAAAATGATCTATTTAAGCAATATTAAACGTTTTCTATTACTGAAAACACGATATAAAACAAATACATAATATAAAGTCAAATTTTTAAGGCAACTATTTCACTAAATTATAACTGCACATAAATTTCCATATATTATTGTAGTTAAGATTTCTGTCATTGGTTAAGATTTTTCTCAGCATAGAGAAACTTCTCTCACTGCAGCCGATGTTGCTTCAAATTTTCAGAATCTAGCATACAATTCCGATTAAATGTCCATCCCCTTTTCCTCCAGTTTAGCAATAAAACCGTTATTTTCTAATGGTGATTGGATATAGGCGTTTATTTCACAGCTATCATTTCCAAGATCAAGGATGGGAGCAATAACATTTGGTGGAATTTCAATTCTGTCAAACATTGAACAACTTTAATTTTTTATGATAGCAGCCTTAGTTGAAGTAATTAGATTATTAACTCTCATATATTTTGCAACACATGTATCTTGCAAAATCCATTAAATGATAATGTATATGGTTCCTTTAATATTTTTCCAGCTGCCACATACATTGACAGTCCTATGAACACGTCGACCAATAGTTTGTGTCGGGTCGGGTAAGCAATTAGTTAGCAATTAAACTTCTCGAGGGTTAGGCATGGAAGTATATTAATTAAATTGAATGAATGAATATATATATATA
>CABFPE010000050.1:144820-186524 GCA_900660155.1 Hofstenia miamia | reverse complement strand
AATGTTTCCTCTCCAGTTCTTCCATGGGCCACTGCCTGAAGCCGATCTCCACAAGACAGCTCCTCTCCTTCATAAACGATGATTGAATCCATGACACCACCTCAGCTCAACTGGAACTAATTATGTGTACCTTACGTTAGCTCAGTGCGTGCGCTCAAGTAAAGTTGTAACTGACTTAAACTCAATTTTGTAAAGTGTTTGTTGTTTTGATTTAGTAAAGCAACCAGGCATTGACACTAACTGCATTTACATAATATTAAAATAGCCATTACTGTAAAACTATCAGCTTAATAATTTAAGTAATAAGATTGCAGTTTCCTACACCTACATTTAATAGTATTACATGTAAGGTCATTTATCAGGTCAATTATAGTCGAGTCTCCTACATTTAAGAACATATATATATTCCTAAGGGTCGACTATCCAGTCGTTTCAAGCATTGATTATTTCATACATGTATTGATCGATAGTCAGACTAGGCAAGAATCGAAAAACTCCTAACCGTAACATAAGTGCGGTTTCGTGACTGGCACAAGGACCCTTCGAATCGATCCCGTGATGGAATCCAGCCACTACTCGACACAACTTGCCTAGCTGCACATTTTATTAAATAATCAAACCAGATAAGAGTAGAATGAAAATAAAATAAACTCCGAAGAATTTATTGTTCATCAACATTCTGATTAGTTCAAAGCTATTTATAAAATTTTCCAAAAAGTACCTGCTGATTTTAAAGTTCAAATGATTCGTCTGCCAATATGGCTGTTCCTACGTAAGCATTATTTCGCTCAATTTAATTTGTCAAATGTTACTTGATCGGCTAACAAGTTTTCCTTATTTTGAACAATATTAAAGCTTAGTTGCATCTTACAAAAATAACTAAGATCATTAACTAAATTTTACAATCAATTCTAATGATTATCAACAACATTCTGATGAGTTCAAAGCTATTTATAAAATTTTCCAAAAAGTACCTGCCGATTTTAAATTTCAAATGATTCGTCTGCCAATATGGCTGTTCCTACGTAAGCATTATTTCGCTCAATTTAATTTGTCAAATGTTACTTGATCGGCTAACAAGTTTTCCTTATTTTGAACAATATTAAAGCTTAGTTGCATCTTACAAAAATAACTAAGATCATTAACTAAATTTTACAATCAATTCTAATGATTATTAATCATTCGACGTTGTTCCTCACTTTGCAGCTTAGTTGCTTTTGGATGATGAATATTTGGAAAAAGTAACAGGGGAACAGGTCCATAGTAGTATATTATTGTGCATCTTTGTCCATACTTATGCAAATATATATAAACTACGCAAATGTTTGAATTTAGCACAGTTGTTGTACCACTGAATATTGGCTATTCTTAGTATCTTCAAACTTCATAGTATATATGTACAGTAATATAGATATGTATATATATATATAACTTTAATTCCCGTACATAGCACAAGGTGTTATGTAAAAATGAATATTGGAAAAATTTGCTATAGTAACAGGGGGAGAGTTCCATTATTAATAAAGCTTAGTGCTGCTGGAAGAAATGTTCTAGAATATCGGACATCTCTTTTCATGGCTAGTCTTACCTTTGTCCTCGTCTGATGTTTAGAAAAAACGATGCTTTTGTACAGTGAATGTTGTTTGCCCTTGTATAACTTGTTTGCATATTTATTAAATAATCCATAGTGAGCATTGTTAATAGACTGTATAAGATCTGTTTTTCCAATTTTGTTAATTTAGCAAAAAATTTTAGAGGTTTTTAAAGATCTTTTCTGTTTCTTTCTGTAATACCTATTGACCATACAAAAGGAGCATATGTGTATATGGGTACTACTTACTTCTTAAAAATTACCCATTTTTTTACTAAAGGATAGGTACTCAATAAAAAATGACATTGATAGAATGCACATATAGGCTTTCATTACAACTGCTTCCACATGACTATTCCAATTCAAATTCTTGTTCACACCAAGATATTTGATTTCACTCATCAAGGGTATTTCCATATTTTTGCAACATATTTTGTTTTAACAATTGATAGCAATTTTGGGTTTTTAATGTTGAAATAGCTAAAACACAGAATCATAGATTTCTTTCCATTTATAATGAGATTGCTTTGCTTACACAATCGAACTATATCTGCAAGACTATGTGTGAAACAAATATCATCACTTCCACAAGATGAAACTGAAATTTCTCCCGTGATGTATGTGTCATCAGAAAATTTTATTATTTTTGATTTTGTGGGATATTTGATTTGCTCATTACAGATGCCATTTGTAAGGTATGTGAATAACATACTAGACAGTGGTCCCTCTTGAGTTACTCCTACATTCACATTAATTTTACCTGAGAGTTTGTTACATCCATATTTACCACTTTGTTTGAAGCTAAAAAGGTATGATTTTAAAAAATTTGCTAACCATGATGATTGCAAGTATTGCTTATTAAGCAACATATTTTGCAGCACTGTATTGTACGCACTACTATAATCAAGAAAAGCAACCTTTAAAATTGTTGTTTCTTTAGCATTTAAGGATGTTGCTACGCTGTCCACTAAAAATAACAAAGCGTCAGTAGTTGATCTATTCTGTTTATAGCCGAATTGGTTGATATCTAAACTATTAGAGAAAGCATTTGTGTAATAAGATACTATCAATTAATCTAAGCACCTTGCTGCAATTGGCGTTACTGTTATAGGCCTAAAATGTTTATAATTATTTTCATCCAGACATTGTACTTTAGGAATTGATGTAACAGAGGCCGCTTTCCACTTAGTTGGATACCAAAATTCAGAGATACACTTTTGATATAGATATTGATATGGTATGGAAAGGTCTTTAGCGAAATTTTAAAAAATCAGTGAGGGAAGTATACTGTTCCCTGCAGATGTATTGGCTTTAACTTTTCGGAAAATATATTCTACCATCCCTTCATTGATTACTGGGACATTTGTATTGCCTGAAAAATCTAAGAGTTCATCATCAGCTTCTCTATATTTATTATATAAGGTAAAACCCAAGTTGAGTGATATTGCTTCCTTTTGTGATAATTTAATTGTAGGGCTTATTGGCTTTTGACGTATTTTCATTTCAGCATATAATTCCTCAGTTGTATATTTCTCTAACTGTTTTTCCCTTTCTTTTTTAACATGTCTATTTATCCTTCTTTGTAAGATGTTTAATTCATGTTTTTTTTTCGAGCTTGTATTAATTTTTGCTTCTCTAGTAGCAAATGTTTTAAAAATTGGTATCTTATAACTTGCTTTGCCGATTTCATATTTAATAATTAGAATTTAATATAATTTTAGAATGTCAAAAATTCGGTCTTCAAGCACATTAATTTGCTCATCAGTAGTGTTATGTCTTTCAAACAAATCATCCTAATTCGTGTCATTTAAAATACGTCTAACTTCTTTGCAGTCTATATTACAAATATCAAATTGACTTTGAAGAGGGTACTTAACCTTATTGTTGGTTGTTAAGTTTGGTATCAGGGTTATGGTCATATGGTATAAAGTATTGATACTCCCAATTGGGGGTTCAATTTCCATTTTACAAACTTCTTTTTGTAATATATATGCTACATTCAATTGGCTTTTATTAAGATAAAACGCGGGTTCATTTATTAAGTTTTCCAAAACTGTAAGACAATTTTGATTTGCGTAACCAAGAACAATAGTAAATGCATTCTTACTACTTCTTGATATCAGCTTCATTATACATTGTAATTCCTTAATGCATTCAGACTTGCTTCTTTTTGGGGGTAGGTAGAGGTTTATTATTATGACACAGCCATATAATTTAGGTAAAAATCTATGTCTACAGAACAAAACAAGCATCTCAATATTTGGTGTGGAGATTTCTTTTAATACTTTGGGAGCGCTAATGCTCCATTTTTACTAACATATATTAATAAACCTCCTCCTCCATTTTCCTGAAAATTTACAAGATTACGATCAAGCCTATTAATGTAATGATTCTCAATTAATAATATTGAATTTGGGGTAATATTTTTCAACTTTGTTTCTTGTATACAGGCAATAGAGTATTAAGTTTTTACAAGGATACTCCTAAATTCTAAGTATTTCGATAGTATTCCATTAACATTAGTACTGAAGAAAAAAAATATATATATATAAATTTTCTATCTTCAAGGCCAAATTTGTTAATAATTTGAAAATAAATTTTTGATAACAATAAGATATTCAGTATTTCTAATTCAGATTCCTTACTGCATTATCTGATATTGTTTTTGTCTGGTTTGCAATATTATTTTAAAGTTGATCTTAAACAGGTGAACACTATGCTATATCTCCTATTGAGTCCAGCAATAGCAATTAATTTGAATAAATTTACGATGTCAAAGTTCATTTTCAAATTCTGTTTCCCTAAGAATCAAATTACAAATATTGTCTCCAAATTTGATTGAAACTTGCAAATGCATTCTCAAAAAAGAACATAAATTTATTGAAAAATGTTAAATGTATTATCCAGCTAAGTTTATTACAAACTATATCCATTTAAATACAATTAAATATTATTATTGACAAAATTCATTAAAGTAGTTTCAAATATTCTCAAATTTTCAAAATAATGCCCTTTAGTTGACAATTAATTGCTATTAAATGGATTAAAATTCCCTAATATTTTTTTACATTTAATAACATTAAAATACCAATTTAAATTGCAAATAATGAATTTTTATTTAAATCCATTTTTAATAATTTTGGTTCATTAATATGTCACAAGCATTTTCAAATATTTGTAATATTGTAACATGCTGCAATAATTGAAAAATTATTTTAATAAAAAGATAATTTCTTTTTACCTAAAAGACAAGTAATTGAACAATATGTATGAATACAAATAATTACAAATTAAATGCTAAATATCTTTTTATTTTCCTTTTTATTTCTTCAAAATTATAATTAAATTTGTATAAGCAGACATATCTGCATTTAGAATTTAGAATTGCTTGAGTGGCTGGTTTCACATAATTGGTGGTAAATACTAAAAATGAATAAAAACTGAAAATACTTTTAGTGATTTGATATTTACTTTGATTTTGATGATGATATATAAATGAACAATTTTTATAAGTAGTAATTAATTATGGAAATAATATCTGTTGGCAAACATCCATTGACAAATGCAGCTAATTAGCAAGTGTGCAACAAATAGCACAAGATAATACTTTAGCAACATTTAATTATGAAGACAGGCATATGTTGTTTTGCAAGCATATTCCAATATATATATATATATATATATATATATATATATATATATATATAGTATATGTAATTGGCATGATTCCGTTTATTTAGGAATGTTATTCACACCATATCGACAGCTAACTCCGATGTCCCACCACTTATTTATTTTGGGTTTGGTCCACATGGTAATAAACAGATATCTTATGATTATGCTGTCCGAGCCTTGAAGGGCAAAAATATTACAGTAGGTTGATTATTTTGCACTGTATGCTAAAGTTTATTATGAGTATTCTCTGTAAAAATTCCTTCAATGTAAACTTCGCATTAATAATATTAATAAACCTTGTCTATAGTAAGCGGGACATTAATATTTTTGTATATTTTAAGGGTTTTATGGAGTAAAGAGATGATGTCCTATAAAATACGATAAAACAACATTGTCACTTGCACCTAGCGAGTTAGTATTTGCTTTGCAAAATAATTTGTACTCTACTGATGATTCATTCACAAAAGTTGGTTATAAACTCGTCAGTTTTTTTGCAATACATATTCGCCTAGATTGGATGTCGAATGATTCTCTGTTATGTTGAAGTTTGAAGAATGAAGCATGTCACTCGGGTAAAGTGAGCATGCATTCTCGATCAAATCTTCGTGCAGCTTGCATCAAGGTGCGTTCTATAGCAGTACGGCATCTTCACGAAGAAGTAGAACATTTTGCGTCAAAACTCCGAATATTTTGAAGTCTAATGAATTTTCCTTTCACATGGTGCACCAAGTGGTGCAAAAAACATAATTGATTTCTGTCTGACAGGAGATTTGCAGCATTGGAACTTCAGATTTTATTCGTTTTTGGATCTTCTTGGTCGTATGATGAAAATGATTCGATTTGATTTGAGTTCCATTCGCCCTTTTTCGTTGTTACACGATTTTGCACAATGATCCAGGGGTTGGATAAAATTAATTGGAGAGCTAGGAATTAATTCGTTCATTGCCAATTAATTTTTTCCAACCCCTGCACTGATCTATCGCATTGTTTTTCAAATCATTAGCCCAAGCCATTTTTCGTGATTGTGATGGTTTGAGAGAACTGGCTTCTTGATCTGTTTTCAACCAAATATACCGCATCGGTAATCAATTTTAAGCGCTTGAACATTGCTAGGACAAATTATTGATAGCCTACATAATGTTCTTCTCGATTTTTCTGTACGTTTTGGGTGCTTTTTTAGTTTTTAGTACATACATTCGAGTTTCTTTTCTTTTCAGTATATGTTCATAATACTTTTCCTCTTACAAATTATTCAGTGTTCCGTTTATTATAGGCAAGGGTATATATATGAGGTGTGGTCAAAGGAGGATTGGGATTTGAAAATACGTTCATTTAGGTGATGATTGGGCACAACTTAAACGATGGTTGGACAACACTGAGGCCTTATTTTAGTTTCCTTCCAAATTCAAGGACTATGATTGCTAGAAAACCCTTGAGAGAAGCGGTGTATTTCTTTTTTTCTGACTACATTAGCGATGAAAACATTGAAAGAATTCTTCAACATCATTCCATAACTTCACTTAGCAAAGTAGGCCAATTTTTTATACAAATTAATTTTCATGTCGACGAAATTATGAAGCAAAAAAATTCGGTTGTCAAAAATATTCTACCTTAGAGATTTTTACCAAGGACGGAGCCAGATGTTCGCAATGCAGGGTTCGAGCCCCAGTGGATTTTTGGGGGCTTGCTCTGAAAATATTGGGTTTTTTGCTCTAAAGGTGTACTAATTCTTTTGAAAGTACTACATAATATTTCTTAACTTTTCTTGTTTTCAATAATTTTTGCTTCGTTTACAGTGCATGCGATTGAAATTTCCACAAATAAAACTAAATATATGCAGGAAACTTGGTTCTACATACATTGTTCAATGCAATTCGCTGAAATTTTTCTGAATTTTGAAGTTATTTTTTTTATATATAAAACTGTTTAATATGAATCAATAATGAAGCATCGCTTAGAAGAGCCTTAAATAGACAACTAATAGCTAGAAGCCGAAACGCGGAAACTATCCATTAATAAAATTTGTTTGATATATTATGTATAACTGAAGATTCGTAACGTAATTAAGACAACATCTGTCTGGTACTCATGCAATGCGTATATAGTAGACAATATGGCTTACGCTCTTGTAATAGTAACTATTAACTTCTAATGAGGTTTAAGTATTTTATCAAACGATCACTCTAAGCAATACACGATTTAAAATATAGAAACCCATCGTTTCTTCAGCCAATAAGCTACACGGCCGGTTTATAGCTTTTTCAATGTTGGTTAATCCAAGCATAAACTCATAAGAATAAAAATTGCTAATAACTCGCATATCATTGTTTCAGTCCTTCACCACGTATTAACAATATTGAATCAAAAAATTGCATAAAGCAATCTGAATTGCTCTATGAAAAAATGTTCTTAGAGAAAAATCTTAGGTACATCCGTGATTTTTAGAGATATCTCAAATCTAAATCTGTTATTCACAGGTCATATTTATCAAGCGTTTTTGTTATGCCTCCAATATTACAGAATGGACAATCGAAACAATGGTTCAAGCACTTAACCATAATTAATATTAAAAAGTGTTGCATAGTAATCGGCATTGTGTTAAGATACTGCAGTTTTGTAATGAACGTATTATTGAGGTCCTTATCGATTATAAGATTGATGAATACATAAAATATCTTACGAGCGATACAGGTGATGGCTTGTAAATTCTAACTTATGCTTCAAATGATTAAATTGCTTTCAATTGCTTGGAACTAGGCTAGAATTGCTTAGCAAAATAGCCAAATTTTGCTTTTTTAGACTAGAAAATTGCTTAGGTGGATCAATTAGAATCCCTTGGCAAATGATGGCACAGATTACCAAATTGAATGTACATGTAATGAAAACCAGTTGTTGTTTTTCATGTAGCTTTGACTTTATTAGTTCTAATGACATTGATAATGATGAGGTTATCTTACTAAGCTGATGTAACGTCATTCAATAATGAGTACAGATCAATTATCTCCACTGATACTGATAGTTCTTTCAAAAGCACTCTCAAACAAATTGATAAATAAAAATTAAAAATCGTAACAAAAAACTCTATCAGCCTCAGCATTGGTCATATTTTGTTCTTATTTTGGCCCATATCTATTATCATAGTTCTTATATAAAGTTGAATTAATTTTGCTTAAAGAACAGAGCTATGTATGTAAGTTCACTCTGATCCAGGACGAGAATAATATCCAGGCCTTTCCCTTTTGCTGTAAACAGCGTCGATATAGATAAAAAAATTCGTAGATAGGCATGGATAGGAGCAAGGTTTTGATCATGCGAAAATAATGAAAAAACATGCTCTTAAAACTGCATTTCCCCACTTAATTTTTAAAATTTTGTTCATATTATTGACGATCAATTTTTTATTTAATCAATCAAAATAAGTTTTGAAACCTGACGTGGGGACATTCCACAATGACTCCCCTTGTGTACGCCACTAGCTAAGAGAAAATGACATTCTTTTTAAACATAATTTAAAAAAACGCAATCTACTGAGAAAGAAAGTATTCACGGCGAATTTTGAAGGGGATAACATAGCTGCGAAACAAATATAAACATGAATAAAAGCAGTAGTAAAAATGACAAGTCGTTTGCTTGCATCACTATGCAAATCATCTGATGTTTTAATACCAGGTGCGTTGTAAATGTTTTGAAAATTGTACCAAATGAAAAGTTGATCATCCATTCTAGAAGTTGATAAAGAACGAAAAATGAAAAGTTAAAAATGCGCACAACACACAACACAATTGTGAAATGCTTCAAGTTTAGGACAATGAATGAATATTCATGAATCTCCAAATATAAAATATAATTGATACGCTGAATCGCCCTTTATCATTGGAGTTTGTTGACTACTTAGGGCTGTATTATCTTTATCAATAATTGCAGCACTGCTCTGAATTCTTGTGCATCTTTGATGAGATTGAAAGTCATTGATAGTGTGTGAACAACACAGATAAAATGCAAATATGGATTAATTTAATGTGTTGTTTTAAACAGCACTTATTTGCTGTTTGCTGTAACAGCTTGCATCTGTAAGCATTAGTGCTGTTGGGAGCCTTTCTAATATCAAACGATTTTGTATAGTCTGACCAGTCCTCACTGCAAGAAATCACCAAAAATATAGGTGTATGTCTAGATCTAGATTCACTTTCAAAAAGTCCTTAAAACTCAATCTAATATATAGATATAGATGATAGTGAAGCATACTGGATAATGCAATGTGTGAAAAATAAACCAGCGCCTGGTAATTGAAGGTTGCTTTACAACAAGAAAAAATTAATGACTTCAGGAATAATTTCACTAGCTAGATATAAATTAATAATCAACGCAATGCATTTGTATTAATTGTATTGCAAAAAGTACTCACAATGATATTTAGGCAAGAAGATCAAACGAAGAAATTCTGACATACATTGCTACGAAATTCGTGTACTCCTCTCCAAGTCGCCATTTTGCAAATGCCCTAGCAGATGCCGGCATACCAGTCTACAAATATGAATTCAGAGGTATTTCAGAATATCATTATACAAGAGATCAACCCTACAAGCACAACGTTGTAGGCGATGAATTAATGTTTGCGTTTGATAATATCTCTCGGGAAACATTCCCTGGGCAGGAACGGTTGGCAAAAGAAATGTTTTACTATTGGAAGAATTTTATTCAAATTGGGTAAGCATTTCTTTTAAATGTATATCATTCATGTGTAAGTGTTCCAAAATCTACTTGTTGATTTGGGTAATCTACATTGAACTGAAAATATTAAATCATGTCATTGTACTTTTTACCTTCTGGCTTTGCTAGGATAACCAAAATACTGCTCAACGTTATCTGTAGGTAATCTTGAGAATACTATATAATTATGATGTATTATAATTTTGCATTAAGTTAGTATATGTACAAATCGGACTGATTTGATAATAGTTTTTCTGTGACTTGTTAATATTAGAAAGTATTTAGGAATCCAGACCCCAGACATGTCAACAAAACTTGGCCATTGTACAACACACATAGGAAAACCATAACATTCGTAGAAAACGCTCCACAGAATGCTTTAGAGTCTGAAACTGAAGAAGATCGATTTTGGATGAATATTTTAGAGAAAAGCATCAATGACAGAGGTTTGACTATTTGAACAAATTTTAACGTTTCTTGCTATTGATTATGTAATTATGAATTAATCATTAATTAAATTGCCAGTTCTTAGTTAAGGCAGTGAATTTCCCATTATATATATATATATATATATCTATTTATCTATCTATATATATATATATATATATATATAGATAAATAGAGATATAAAGGAAGAATTTTCAGTACATTTCAGTGTTTTAAAAATTTGAGAATTTTAGTAATAGTTGGATGGCTTTTATTTAATGTCAGTTGTTATGGTGACCAAAAAATTATTTTTTCTAAAGCTGCTTTTCTGCATTTTTAGTAACAAGAGGTCATTTGAGGGATTCACTCCAAAATTCTTCATTTCTAAAAATATGCATATAAAGTCATATCTTGCTTTAAACCAGTAAATAATAGTTATGTCAAAATTGACAATCTTGCATATTTTCAATTCATGCATACAGAACGAATTTTTCGAGCATTTGAGTGCCTTCAAAGTATGGAAAAACTGTTCAAAATATGCAAATTGGGTGCTAATTGCTTTATCCAATGCACTATATACTCATAAAAAATTCTCTTGTTTTTTAAAGAATATTTTGAAATGTTGAAAATTTTAAAAAATTAATTTCTTTATAATTTTTTTATTATGAAGAGAATTTGATTTTGAAATACTACACTTGAGTAATGAATCTTTTGAAATCTTACATAGGTGTTGTCTCCATTGGAAGGAAATCGTTGAGATGGAGAGCTCTATTACTGATGTTGAAATTATAGATAAAAATAGTGAAAATAGCCAGCAGATCCAAAATCATTGATTCAGCTTTACATTTCAGAAATCGTCGAAATTTGTTAAATGTAATTGGCCAATTTATGTTCAAAATGCCATTTCTGCCAAATTTTAAATCATTTATTCAATTTAATTTTGATTGCATATACGTTTTCGAAATTCTTGTTTACTAGATCTAGTGTTGGATATAGCATATTAATGGCTAGATCCGCTTTCCAGTTGAGTCTACTGGATACTGCTTATTTTTCATACCAGATGATCTTTTAATTCGATTTACAAATTATTTTTGGAGGAATAGAAATATATTTTTACATTAAACAAATACTACTAATTTTTGAAAATTTTGAAATTCAGTGTTGTAACTTTGCATAAATTATTCCTGTATATCATTATATATTTTAAATTTCTAATTAAAATTTTTTTTTAAAAATAAATTTACTTTTTTGCAAAATAAGTTGCTCTGCTATAATAATAATAATAATAATAATAATAATAATAATAATAATAATAATAATAATAATAATAATAATAATAACAAGAAAGCGTTTCAAAGAAAATCTAAAACGATAAGAAATTTAGTTTCTATTTTTAAAGTAAGAAATTGATTTACTAGAAAAACAAAGTATTTTCCTGTAAGTGTATGCATTTACGTAAGTTAGTTTACATTTATTAACTTAATACATGCATGTTTAGTTGCTGCAGATGAAAAGTACATGGCACAACAAAGGAAGAAATTTGAAGTGTCAATATTAATGAGATACTTGTCGTCTGCTAATTTTGAACGGATAATATGTGAAGAAATATATGTTCTTCTCTTAAGTGGCTCCCTTGGTGGTCTTCTTTACATTGCCTTTGTAAGAACAGCTTTATGGGCCAAAGGCTTCAGAGCAATCACCTTTAAAAAACAACGACGTCTGGAAGAATGCATTTATTGTAATATGTCCCATCGTGTTCCTGCAAATTATTATTCTCTATCAGCAAATTCTTCAGAATCGTTTTTTTGACTTAGTAATAAATTTTTGTAGTAATAGTTTGTAGTGAATATATTGTACTTTTCCAATATAATTGTTCGATGCAATTTTGTGATAGAAACTCGATAGATTTATTAGCATTACATTGTGTATGTGCGTGTGTGCGTTTGTAAATTTAATCTCTAATATGTTACAATTTTGTCATTTTTTATTACTTTAAGATAAGTTATTATCTGTTCATATAAACGTATACAGTTAAATATCTTATCATTTATCTAATTAGCGTCATTTAATTTGACAAAGACATATATACAAATCACAAATTATAAGTAGAACAAATCTCGGCTATGGATAAATTACTAGAGTAATATTTCAATTTGGCAATGCTTTTAATTTCTTTAGGAGCAAATTCCAGGTTCTAATTGCGACATTAATGAAGAATTTATTAAAACAATTGTCTTATACTTAACACATGTAAGTGTTTGAATCTTGAATTCTGTTCATAACTGGCATTTTAATCGTGGCGGGTTTTTTTTAGTCTGAAAAATGTCAACATAGTATTTAATGCAACCAGTTGCTTTGAAAAGAGATTTGACCTAAAAATGTATTGTTAGTTTTCGACGAGTTTTTCACAGAGATATATATAAACCACATCGCTTATGTCAGTAAATAAAATGTTTACTTAATTAAACTTATGCATACATTTATGAGGTCTTGATAGTGAAAGTGTTTGCATTTCGTTGTGAGTGGAGTCTTAGTGCTTTTACTTGATTTTTTACGTCGGTTGGGTGAGTGTGTGAAAGCCAGACAGCGAGTATGTCACCTAATATAATTTTTCGTCAGTGATTATAATCCATAATGTATTATTTCAAATTACATTTATTTATTACGAAATTTCAATTCAAAATTTCTTTTTAATGTGAGGATATCGCTTGGTTAACAAATTCAAATTTTTGCTTTGTTTGCATGGTGCAGACCTTTTCTTTCAGCACCTTGCTGCACAATTCGGCGTGCCTAAGCCTACAATAAAAAATTCAGTGAAGAAACATAAGCGCACCAGATCAGTCGATGACTTATTTTGAAAAGGATGGCCGAAAATATCCATGGAACTAGAGGACTTCTACCATTGCTACATCTGCAGCAGAAACAGGCAGCCAAGGCCTGGTACATCAGTAAAAATCATCGACTCAAGTGTATTGCATTGCATTTATGTAGGTTTGTACCCGAATATTGCACTAAGGAAGCCATTGCTGAGAGCCATTCATCGACATAGACGCTTGCAATATACTAGAGAACATGTTAATTTGAGAAAATCTTAGTGGACCCAACGATAAAACTCCTATTCAATTCATTCAGACCAAGCAAAAGCGGTATGTGTAAAATTACGATTACAGGCTGATAGTGGCTCCATAATGTCCTGAATTTTGCAAACAAAAATTTCATCAAATAACAGTAAAATTTAATCAGGTTCTCAATTTGATCACTTTCGCTTATTGCAAAAAAAAAAATTTTTACAATTATGATAACTATTGCATTTGATTAAAAATCTCTCTGCAACATTGTGTTGTTAACTCAAGAAAATCACATGAATTACTATATTTTTGCTACAAATAAAAGAATAAGTCAATAAAATTCAAAGATAAGATAAGATACAATAATCTTTATAATAAGTAAATACAAGTAAATTTAACTGATGGCTTCATAAAATAAAATTATAAAGCACAAACCTATAAAGTAGCAAACATTAACAATATGAATAAATTCTCGTAATCATGTAATCGTTATTATAGAATTTTTACCCTGTCCAAGATCTTCTGGAGATGAATTTTTGCTTAACCCATTAGCGCTCATGTTCACCAATTGGGGATCGATTATTTTTTGAATATTATTGACTTATCTTCTCTTATCTTATCTAAGAACATGTTATTGTCATACAAGGTATGCATGAAGGTTGTAGACATTAATTGACATCAGCGAAAAGTGTATTGTGTTGTGTCCAAAGATATATCTATAGAATTTCCTCAAAGAAGTGATCTATTTCTAGATCAATTCTCTTTCCAAAACAACTCGTCATTTTAAATACCTTGCTAACATTTTTCAAACTAGTAAAAAATCTACCGCCTTATAATTCAAATAAATTCCCTGGATTTGCGCATAAACAGAATTCAAGATCTAAAATTTTTACATTTGTTAAGTATAAGAAAAAAGCTTTGAAGAAATCTTTTATTAATGTCACAATTCGAACCTGGAATTCGCTACCTAAAGAAATTAAAAGCATTGAAAAATTGAAACCTTTTAAAAAGCGTTTAAAAATCTTCCTTAAGCAAAAATATATTTTAGGTACATCATGGTTAGGATTTAAATTTTACAACAATGACTATACGATAACTTGTCATTAAAATAGCAATATAAAGTAATTCATCCATAGCCTGTAAGAATTGTTACTTTTTGTAATGTATGTTGATTTGTAGATTGGTTACTTTTTTTGTAATTTATGACGCTATTCAGTTAAATTATCAGTTATTGAATTGTAAATATTTATCTGAATATAGAATCTCTTATCTTATCTTATCTTAGAATATGACAGATTCATCAATTTTCAACAAGTGATTTTATCACCTTATGAGCATTTCTTATTACAAATAGTCTAGTACCTGTTAGAATAGACTATACTCATCTGAAAATAGGTCAGTTAGTCCTAATAATACTGTTAGCAATGCTACAAGTTGATATTTTTTACCAATCCCCATTTGGGGATCATGGGCAGTAAGAATATCGTAAGTTATTTTTTCACTTGCTATTATATTATCTCATTGTTTAATTGCTGTTATATTATCATTCATTTTAGCTAGGAAATTTTATTCCATCACATTCTAAACAATATATAAGCTAGGAAATTGAAAAATGTCAGTGATGATGAAACATCCATTGACATTGTGAAATTGACGCCAGATTCAGTTGATGTCGTTTCAGATATAGTAGAAATTGATGAAGACGATCTTGGTGAACAATTTCTCAGTGAGGTGCCAGGATATGTAGAAGTTCATCATATCAATATGAGATCTTTGAGGATTTTTAATAATTTTAACAAAAACATTCAAACATATTTCGACTTACAAAGTTATCGTCAGTTTTACAAATAATTCTCTCTAAATTTACTAAATTTTATAGCAATATTTTATTTCACTAAATCTTAATTATTAGTAAAAATAGTTTATGTCTGAAATATTGTTTGACGAAGACAAGATCACACATTCTTCAGCAAAGTGTCATTTATGCTGCTCAAAACAATCGCTATGGTTTCCTCATATCTGACGGCCGCTTGAAGAAGTTGATTGGATTATTTTGGCTAATAGGCTGACAACCTGCCTCAACAGAGAACGTCCTGGTGTGAAGATGAAGACATTGGTTGGTGTTTCAGTCGGAACCGGTATTTAGAAATGGAGCAAAACCTTCAATCAAGGAGTTTTTATCACCCCTCGCCCAATTAAATGCGTTCTTTTGTTTTGCTTAATATTTTTTTGGAAAAAAAGTCATTTTTGTTATATGGGAAAGTATTATTAATTCTTTTGAAGAATGTCTCTAGGAAATTTATATAGATATAGCATTGTGGATGTGGAAATACGATTATACAAGTAAATACAAATGAGACCTATACTGCCATTAGAAAAACCTAGAAATTTAACTTTTTGTAGAATATACTATTATCAATCGAATCGAATACTTTCGAAAGGTCCAAACAAGCTACTGCTGAGCATTCATTATTATCTATCGTTTTTCTCCATTTTTCAATAGCTTGTATTAAAGTGTCGCTGGTAGAAATACCTTTACGAAAACCATGTTGTGTTTTGGAGCAAAGATAATTGCAAAAAGGCTCATTAATTTGATTAAAAAGAATTCGTTCAAATACTTTGCTGATTGGAGAGATGATGGACATGGTTCTATAATTTAAGCATTCTTCGGGATCGTATTTTTTAAAAAGTGGCGTTATATTTGCCAATTTTAATCTGTCTGGAAAAATGGAATGTCTTATACAGGCATTTAATATGTAACATTGGTTAGGCTATAATTCGGCTGTGAGTCTTAGGAGTCAAGATGATATTGGAGAAGGTGCGGTGGATTTGTTTTTTATACTGTGTATGGATTTTATGATTTCATATTTAGTTGTAAAACGAGAGGATGGAGCCGATTTAGTTTTTTAAGTAAAAAAGGTACATTCATACCTTTGTAGTTTCCTAAATTTAGAAAAACTATTGAAAGCATTGCAGATTTATTTTTTATTTGTAATGGATATTCGTCTAACAAAAACCGTGGAAAATAGAACATTTTAAAAAATACCACGTGGTTGGCACCTACTGCTATAATCTTTATTTACTATGAAATTAAAATTGTCATTTACCATAGGAAGCAATATAATTTGTTTCTTCAATTGTCTCCGAGTTCTAATAATTGCCGCAGATGGCCGTGCTATACTGTGTTACATAGTCTAGATACAATGTATATGCGGTAGTGTTAATTGAGAAAATACAAACTTCGGTTGTTACATAGTTTTAAATAGTACAACTTCATTTAATGTACAATGAAAAATCTGACAAATTTATTGATACATTCTTAAACAAACTCTTTACACTCCACTCGTAATAGCTAAATTAGAAATTTAATGCACGTAGTTGGGTGCTTAGGTGTGCTTGATAAAAATTGCGGTATTGAACAATACAAAACTGACAATTGCACACAACTAGTAATGATACAGAACACGGCAACTAATTGCAAAATTTAGGGAAGCTGTGCACAGTTTGAGTCTTTATTGGACGGCTTCTGGAGAAAGATGTGAGTTAATGCCAATGATGCGGTTGCCCCTCTCTCTCACACCGTGCAAGAATTGCAACACGTGATTGAGCACCAGATTCTGAACTGGATATAAACGCATGGAGCCACTGCTCGACCGGATTAGACCTAAATCATACCAAATACATGTTTACGTTAGAGAAACAACAAGTTAAAAGAAATACTTGGAAAAAATTTTGGATCGCCAGCAAACCGAAATCCTAAATCACTAAGGTCCACATCAAATGATTAAGGTTTCTTCCAATTAAGATGTGGGTGTTTTCTTGATATAGCAAAAATTTTTCATTTTGAGTGTTTTAGCCTATTTGGGATCGAGAATCCGATTTTCAATTCATTTGCCCTCTAAGATGGTGATATCTGGAGTTTTCGAGCTCGCAAAGAGGTTGACCCTTCGAGAACGGCCCTTTGAACGCCTTGCAGAAATTTCAAGTTTTGTACTTGACCGACATTAATCTTAAGCGATAATAAAAAAGGATGTCTGAATCGAATCATGTGACGTTCATTATTCGCTTACTCCATTTTCTCTTGTTTTGGCTATTTCTCGAAAAAAACATTTTTTACATGATTTTATAAATTTGTAATATATATATATATATATATGTATATATAGCAATTATAATTTACACATGAAATAAATTGAGCTAAAACAACTGTCCTAGTGCTTCATGACTATGGTAAAATTACTTTTATCAGAGATAAAAATTTCCATTTTTCAGTGGCGAGGAACTTTAAAGAATGATGGACGCTTAACAGCGGTTTCAAAAAAAATTCAACAAAAGGAAGACTCAGATGTAGCCATAGAGTATATAAATTACAGTGATTTGTTAGAATACAATTTGCAAAATTCAATGTGTCTGGAGAATCTTAATGAGATGGAAAATCTTGATCGATTCTACCATCAATAGTTTTAGAAAGGAGACTATCATACGGACCTACACGTGGATAAGAAAATGGTACCTTCTGTGATATAGTTAGAAAGTGATAGGTCATGGTAATTACGATTTTTTCAAAAGATGAGAACAACCTGTAGCCATTATGAGTAATTAGTTTTGACAAAAAATGTAATTGCAGTTGTTTCATTTTGCGTTATCATTTATTCTTCATGAATCTTTTCAAAAAATAGATTTTGGAATTTGTATTTAATTGTCTAAATATAATGTATGATAAAAGTTTATGTGAAATGCTCAAAAACTGTAAAAAAATAGCTACCGTGACTGACTGATGAATTTTCTGGTGGGTTGTTATTGAGATGTGGGGTAGGTAGGAGTTCTTCTAACAAGGTTTCAATATATTCCAAAGACGAAGGGTCGTTGCCTTGACTACTCTGTACCTGCGCTTGATGAAGTACTGCTGGTAGTTCATAGTGGTGAAAGAAGTAAATCATTGAATGCTAAAAGACATAAAAAATGAGTTCTATTGTGCATTGACGAAAACTAAAAACGATTTCCATTGTTCAGAAATAAAGTGCTTTACTATCGAAATCAATTCCAAGACTCAAAAGAGTCATTTGGGTGATTGAGCATATTGGCCTACAGTCACGATCTCAATCACTTGACTCTTTCAGGCCCAACCTTTTGAGGTACATAAATGCTCATCATGCTCAAACATTTATAGTTGAAAAATATAAATTTGTGCTTAGAATAACTCATATAAAAACAAAGTAAAATTAAATTAATATTGAACGCTTAATAGAGTTGGTATAAATTTTGTACCACCAAGCATCTATTGCAGAAAACGTTAAATTTAGTTGGTTCAATTTAGGTACCAAAAAACACGTATCACAGAAATGCTCATATCATGTATTTTCTCTAAAACAACCAACTAAACAAATAAACTAGTATTAAATAATACTAGTATGGTTAAGAATGTTATCTGAACTATTTCATAAAAAATAATAGCATTTATATTGTAGCTATAGTCGGTTTTAAGACGTTTTGACGAGCACAATAACGTAGATCCTACCACCAGGCAGCTGCTGCGTGACAGACAAAAGTCCAAATGTTACCAACAATGCTATATATGACTATACCTCTATGCCTACGCATTTACGCGTGATGAGCAGCATCAAGACTGAATTTTAAAAGGTGGTATACTTTCTGTACTACTGGGCAATAAAAATAACACTCAGTGTGGTATGAAATATGTACCATAGGACTTGAAAGAGTTAATTAACAATGTCATTTAAAAATTGCATTTTATAATATAAGGGCAACAGCAAATATAACATTTTTAAAGCAGGACGAATTTATCCACGCGAAAATTAATGCATGCAAATTAAAACCACGTGTTACACCAAAGGACAGCCAACATCTCAAACAAGCTGTAATATTAACATTCTTTGCTTTATAAAAGTTTTAATGTGCACTTAACTCGGTTCAAGACGAATTTTTAAAAATAGCTTACTGGGGGTGTGCAAAATATATTGTTCTGTACACATGATAACCTTGTGAAATATAAACAGCAAATAGTATGTGTGATTTATAGATTTAGCAAGCAAGTAAACATGTTTAAGTTGATATAAAAAGTTTTCTTGCCTGAACCTATACATCAAACAATGGGAAAGAAATTCTTGCGGATAAATTTGGGAAACTCTGTTGTAAAATAAGCCATATTTTTAAAAAATCAACAAATTCAAATTTAATGAAAATACAAAGTAACCCATACACTAACCCTAAACTACCAATATCTTTTTAAAAAGGACAAAACGTTTTTCAAACATTCAAACTATTTTCTCGGAGCGTATTAGGATACTTGGAAATATTGGGCTAGTGAAGGTGCACCTTTGATGTTGCATGAAAATATGTAGTAAAGTTCATGAAGCACTTGCAAAACTTGACTAATTTTCAATGAAAATTCCGATATATGAAAAAAAGATTCAAATTATTTTTATAATGTTCAGGAAATAATGAGATCTAAACCCCATAGGAGAAACAACCAATAAAAAACTGTTTATGCAAACAAAGAATCAATGTTGAGTCGCAATGCACAGGTGGTCGTTACGTCGCAGAATCCGCAACCACGGCGGTTTTAGAACTTAAATGAAAAATAAGACACTCCCTTAATATGAGTTATCTCAGATTTCAAATATGTCTTAATTCAAGAATAAATTCAAATTGAATAAAAAATTTTTAGGCAATTTGAGGCGCAGTTAACCTCAAAGACTAAAGTGTCAAAATAAATTATAAGAGTAGATAAGATTTATATATCAATATATGACCTGTATCAGTAACCAGGAGGCTATGAGAGCTAAGCCGCTATACTGGCCATTGAAGCGGTAGTGGTATGCATAGAAAGCAAAATGATATAGGTAAAAGAACCGCAACCAATGGCGACGAGATATCGACGTATGACACGCAATAACTTCGAACTGATCTGCTACCCAAACGATCACAATGATGTAAAACGCCGTCGTAGCATCAGAAAAGAATTCAGACATTATCGCTTCGATTCCTAAACTTACCATTTTTAAAAATTGAGAAAAATATGTACATTTGAATGACTATGATTTAGTAAATATTCGTAAAATGTTCCGGAAACCAAACTTAATTCTGATAATTCAGATTTTCTCTGTAGGAATCTATTGTCAAATAAATTTCATATAAATTTTTAAATGAAACCTTTAGTTATATCCCATAAAAATTGTCACCCGAATATTCTTAGTGTGTATTACATAGAAGAACGGTGAGAAAAGTGCGAAAACTTTGGCATTTTCAATTTTTTTGAAAATCTATACTAAGAAGGTTCAGAAATTTTAGCAAAGAAAATCTGCAAATAAACATTAATTTACAGATTCTCATACGAATTTCGTCAATGCAATTGGATTTATGCAAAATAAAAACGTTTTAATTTACATTAACAAAAACATTTGCATCCATATTGAACATGCCTCATTAAAATTATTCATTTTTAACATAAGCATAGAGTGGAAACTAAGCTTATGGTTAAGAAATTACCCGGAGAACAATGAATGGATTTCTAAAGGTACAAAATACACAGTAATTATAAAAAATTTTATTTTAATGTTTTCAAACTCGCTAATTGTAAAACATTCAACAAAAACTACACTCAAGTAACCAAAGTAAAAAAAAATTTTCTGAAGTAAAGAACTGCTAGCAAATGATTTGACTAATAATACATTTCTCGCTATACAAAAGTTCGATTTTCTGAGTTTATAGACAGCAACGATGTCATTGGCTTTGCAAAATCAGAACATGTGCTTTGAGAAAAGGCCAATAACATTTCAAAGATGCGCGCCTATAGAATATTCATGTTAGATGCCTCTACAATGACAAACATTTCTTGGAAAGTGGTACATAAAAGAACACTTTGCTCTCAATTGCTAACCCTTTAGGAAAGGGCCGTTAAAGTATTTCGTCTTATGAAATATTGAGAATAAAATCTATATTATATGCATAGTCAATAAAAAAACAAATTACTGAAATTAGCCACCACAAAATGGGGAGATCAAAATAAGTTGTTGTTGAAATTTACTCAGAGTTTAATTAATAGATTAAGCACTTTTTTCAAAATGTCTCTAAAGTGCATACAAATAATTATTTAAAAACGAATTATTATTATAAGCATCTATAAATAAAATGTTTTTAGTTTGGTTTTGAACCTTAGAATATTGTTTTTAATATTTAAATCGATAGGAAGCATGTTCCAAGATTTAGAAGCAGAGAATTTAAATGATCCACATCCGAAATCCGAAATTTGTTAACGGTTTGAACAATTGAAATAAAATGAACAAAAACAAAAGAAATATGTAGATCTCTCCGCTTCACTCGAGCTACCTATTGACTACTTGTTTAGAAAATTATTGCAGTTTTCCAGGTCATGACTTAAATTTAAATAGCCTGGGGATTTTTAAACGCTTTTAGCTCAATTACACTGTGTCTGAAGTTATTATGCAAATGACAAAAGTCTTATTTTTTAAAGAGTGGCAATGATTCCTTTAAACCACAATATGTCATGCACTTGTGGTGACAAGTGAATAGCAATAATCTCCAATTATCCAGTATGTTAAGAATTAGATTAAAAAGATTAAAAAGTACTGTCTGAAGTTATTACGCATGTAGTATTAACTTTTGAAAAGTACATGTGGACATTGTTGCTTTGAATCCAAAATCTAGAATGGGGAAGAAAAAAGACATCTCACCAACTGAAAAAAAGAAAATTGTGAAATTTTTGTCAGATGGTGAAACAACATTGACTATTTCAAAAAAACTTGGCAGAGATCATCGTACCATCAAAAAGATTGTTAATGATTTCAACAAACAAAGGATTCGGACAAAGGGCAAAGGTTTCAAAGATGTTAAAGAAAGAGACAAAAGACAGCTCAATCGAGTTCTACGGAAAAATCCTTTATTGAGCAGTAAAGCCATCTTTGACAAGGCTGGAATTGCTGGTGTGAAGTGAGACAAGAGATGTCGAATCCTGAAAACTCTTGGCAAAGTGAGAAAAGCCGGTACAAGACCACCGCTGAACAAGAACCACATTGAGAGAAGACTGAACTGGGCCAAGGAGAATCTAAAAACCAGAAACTGTTGTTTTTACAGATGAATGTAGAGTTTCTCTAGATGGGCCAGATGGATGGGCAAAAGGTTGGGTTGCTCATGAAAGCACCCCTCTCGAAACAGATTCAGACGGCAACAAGGTGGTGGAGGTGTCATGATATGGGCTGGAATCGTGGACAAGTACATCATAGGCCCGTACAAAGTTGACGATGGAGTCAAACTTAACACCACGAATTACTGTCAGCTTTTGGAGGACACATTCAAGTGGTACAAACCACAGAGTCGTGCATTCAAGCAAAAATGCATTTTTATGCAAGACAATGCACCTTCTCATGCTTCCAAAGGAACTCTGGAGTATTTGGCTACAAAAGGCTTCTCTGGAAACAAGTTGATGAAGTGTCCTGCATCATCCCCTGACTTGAACCCTATTGAAAATCTTTGGGCAATTGTCAAGAAAGAGCTTTACAGTGGCGGGAAGCAGTATTCCAGTAAAGCTGAACTTTGGGCAGCTATACAAGCCACAATGAAGGCAATTCCAGCAGAGACAATTGGTAATCTCACACGTTCTCTGGACAAGAGACTTATGAAGATTGTAGAAAACAAAGGGGCTATATAAATATGTAAACAGCTACTTAATGTTTCATGACAAGATGTGTGTTTTGCCATTACAGCAGAGACAATTGGCAATCTCACACGTTCTCTGGACAAGAGACTTATGAAGCTTGTAGAAAACAAAGGGGCTATATAAATATGTAAACAGCTACTTAATGTTTCATGACAAGATGTGATTGTTGTTTTGCCATTACAAACAGTATAATAAACATTTTCTGTAAAATTTTTCAATAAATGTTGTGGTTTTTCACGAAATAGTGTTATGATGCATAATAAAATCAGACAGTACATTTCTATATTTTGGGGATTAATTTGTTAAATAAAATCTATTTGTAACTCCTGAATTGCATTTGGTAGACACTAGTGTTGACAATAACGCATGAATGTCTTTGAAAAAATCCAGTAGTTTTGTTAAAAAACAGATATTTGTCATTGACATAATAACTTCAGACACAGTGTAGTGTGTGCTCAATTTGAAAGCACCATATGATAGAGGAGAGTCTCCTCTTTCTTTTTCGCTCTAAATCCGCGCGCTGGCCTTGTCCCCGCGACCTCAGACTTTGCGCACAGCACGTCTCAATGGGTTTGGAATAGCTTTGCACATATCAAGTAAAAATAAAAGTACTTTGTTGCATCCAAGGGGTTCAAAACCTTCTAAATACATTAACACTAGGTATGAAGAGAATTTAAATCTTTCAAAAATTCGAAAATTTCTAAGAAAACTTGTTAATCTATTCAACAATCTCTGCCACAATAATAAGCTTTAATGGAAATTTTCAAAATTGCATTAATGTATGTTCCCCAATGGACCTACCAATGCCCCAAGATTTTCAAATTTGCAAATAGGCTTGGAAAAATTTCTTTTAAATGTGGAAAAACGGTTTGTCCTTTAAAACGGACGCTAGGCTGTTTAAGGTTAAGAAGCTATTATTCGCGATAGTAATTGAACACTAATGGGGATGTCTTGCAAAATACCCTCTTCACAGGTAGTGCAATGCGTTTATTGCAGATTGCAACGAATTATATCGTTATTTAACGATAAGGTAAATAAATAACGAGCAGTTCCTAGTGCTCGTAAAATAGAAAACAATAGCAACTTTACAACAATATTTTGTTATGTATAAGAATATGTAAATTTTTCATGGTTCAAAAAATACAAATTGTAAAAAATGATATTCTACAGGGAAAGAAATTTAGCAAAATTCCGCAACAAAGTTATTATACATATAATTGGAATCAAAGGTTTACGAAATTCTCGAACTTTACACTTTAGACGCGCACTTATTTTCACAAGTTTACTCGAAGCATTCCTTCAAATAATAATTAAGTAAAACAACCAATATTTTAAATCTCCATGCAGTTGACAACTCACTACCACCTGGCAGAGACATTAACAAAATTACAATACTTACATGTCATGCAACATGTAAAACCTAAAATTGGAGCAAATTCAAAAAAACTAAAAATTGGGAAATCACATGCGTATTCGGCTCAAATGTGGTTTTAACAGATTTGCTCTAAATCTGATGGAAGAATATTGTAGTTGTCTCAAAGCCCGCATTTGTTGAAAATGTGTTATGCTCGGGGCGACCAGAAAGTCTTTACAATTTTCATGCTACATTTTGTTTATGCGTGTTGAAAATAATTATTGCTTATTAATGCTTTATACAATTATGCATTAGTCAATGAGAAGATTTCTAGTGTTACACATAAACACCATATTTTCTTTACATTTTATTGGAGTGAAACGAATGGACATAAAAAATTTTTGGGCCAACATCTACATTAAAACTTAGAGTGGTATTTCAGAAATGCAGATCGTTAAGTAATTAAAGGACAGTTCTATCAGCTATGCAATGAGTCATGTGGAGAATTATGCTTTCAATCAAAAACATCCACACAATGCCTGCAATCAGTTTACAAAACAAATTTCTACTACCTTCAAAATAATAAGCAACTACGCAGAAAAATAAATCATAAATGGAGCGTTAAAGAAGGCCTTCTAATGCAGATAGAAACATTTTATGTCAATTCCCAAAGCGCTATATGTGGGCATGGAGATATCATATAATTACATATTTGTTTTTGTAAAATGTATTTTTATCTCGAATTAATGATGCAATTTTCTCAAAACTTTCTGGTTGCTCCAAAATCCATTTAAAAATTATAATTGTAGCGAAAAGATTCATAAAAGAAAAAAACATAAAATAATTTGGTTAGTCAGATATCTCACTGCTGTTTATTAAAATTAATAAAATAGAACAAAGCCGTGATAAAAATGTAGAATACAAAACAGCTCTTTGCACCAGTGGCGCACGTACAAACAATATATTAGTCCACATTAGTGTCAATTGTAAAGTTCAAAATCTTGTATTTGAATCTACCATACATTTAAAAAATGCTTAGATATCTGGCCTTGCACACCGGACCTTGCTATAATTTGTTATTATAACTTTTAACAACTGAGATGCTAACAACCTTGATCATGACCATCGCACAGATACAGCTTTGCATCTCACAATGATACCAATAATTCAAAGATGTCCTTGTGCGAGAAAGAATCATTTCCTATTACACAGTATTTTAAAATGCGTTCTATGCCAGTTTGCTTCTATTGATGAAAGAACAGAAAGAATGATGATAAAAAGCGGTAGCTGTTCACACGGAAGGTGATCGTTTTTAAGCGATTGCAGATTAGTAAGATAAATTGTTTTGACAAATTGAATGAAATAAAGTAGTCAATCAATTAGATAAACACTTGTTAATAGCAAATGTCCTCTTAATGTAAAGAATAACGCACTATAGAAGAACGGATTTTATATTTCTAAACGAAAATGAAAATATACTTCAATCCACCATTTCAAATATTTAATTCAACAAAAACAAACCGTTAAGGAAAAATTGACATTTCAGATGCTCATGCACCAGGATAATTTAATAAGCTAACGGCCACAAGTAATTGTGTGGCCAGTCAAATATCTAAGAGTGGGCGCACTATTATCTTCATTTTCAAGCTATTTTTAATAAAAATAATACTTAATGGAAGGCAGTGCCCTGAGGCTCTCTTGGCTACGCCAAGAGCTTGAATACAAGCTCTTAAAAAATTCTATTTCAACAATTGAAATAATCAATTTTTGAGAATATCAATTTATTAACCATACAAAATTTAGCACTATGGACAAAATAGGAAGTGCGCTTCAAGTACTAAAACTTTTGATAAAGTCTACTTTTTAAATCTACAAAAAATTAAAACTTAAAAACTATTTCAAAATGCAAGATTTTATTGTTGGCGGCCTATCTGAAATACCAGTGTAAAACCAGCAGACTGACTGCACAGCTACTCATACCATCCAATTAGAAAGCTGAAACCTATAAATATTTTTCACAATCCTAAAAGATTGGCACAATAATACGTAATACTCGTTAATAGTATTGATTCTAATTTCTCTGAAATCCTCACATAGAAAAACCTAAAAGAAATTTACTTAGTTAATTCAAACAATGCTTTCGTTTTCATTCTATTCTTTTACATCATTAAAATTTTCTGGTCACGAGTCATTCGGGGCACAGTCGCTGAGATGACGGGTCACTCGGGTGGCGAGTCAACAGGTTGTGACTCGTTGTCAGCCGTGATCCAATCAGATGTCACTATCAAAATATTCCTTTCCTTCATTTTAATTAGGAGTACAGTCATCATTTTTACAGTTTCTGGAGTTCTGAGCCTGTCATACCAAAATGTGTGCATATAATGAAGTAGATTTAAATATAAAAATCGCCAAAATTATATCATACTTCACTTCAAACGATAGCTTTACAATATACCAAATGAAATGGTTAGAAAACATTTACGAAGTTAATGCATACATTAACTAAATATGAGTGACAAACATGCAAATTTTATTAACATTAGCGCGGTTTAACTCAAATAAAGCGGTGCAATGTGCACAAATTTTATCTAGTAATCTAGTACTAACCAAGGAATCTAGAAATTGATTACAAAATAATTGAATATCCGCGAAATGACAGAAATAAAAAAAACAATTTAAGAAATGTTTTGAAAGTTTTTTTATGCAAATATATTTTCTGAACGAATTTGACGAAAATAAGTCAGTGGTTTTCAATAAACCACGGCGAATCAATCGACGTAAAAAATCAAATCAAATCACTTTCTCAAGAATTAATGGACGGTGAGAAAATGCGGCTAATTGACATTCATGCGTTTTATTGAATAAGTCAATCGACAAATTCAATTTCGTCAGAAGTTGCGTAGCTGGACTGTACATATTAAATGTATGAATACAAACGTCTGAAGACTACATATGTTCCACTTCTCTATCTGGAAATAGATAACTGATTGAATTAATGTGTCAGTAATAGCATAAATAAGTAAAGCAAACACGATTTGGCAATTGTCTCCCTTATTTATTATATAACCGTAAGATGGGTGGACACACTAGAGAGAGCGCCAATCTAAAAATAGCATCAAGTGATAGCACTTTGATACACATGGCAAATGATGCCAAATATTCTATTTTGACGTAATACTGAACGGCCATTTCTAAGAATCAAATATAGCGGGCGGTGCATGAGTTAGATTGCCAAACCATTGTTACATCGTAGAAATAAGATGTGGGGTAACGATAAATACAGCAGACCACATAATTGCCGATTTCAATGGTTATTTCTGTGTGAAGTTGAGTTTTTCAAAAAAATGGTTACTAGCATAAATTAATTAAAAAAGTATTACAGAACACATTATACAAAAGATAATGAAGCAAAGTTAAGAAATCAATCATTGCAAAATCAAGAGAAACAAAAAATATATTGGAAACTTCCATATATAGAGAGTAACATCGAGAAATTTTCAAATGAGTAAATATCAATCAAAAGCTCATAAGATCATAAGTTATTCCAATTTTTAGTACTTTGAAAATTGAGCATCTTTTTAAAAACAAAGACGACATTCCCGAAGACTTAGTATCTTCAATTGTTAATAAATATCAATGTGACAACTCTAACAAATTGTACATTATAGCAAAAAGCCGCCATTTCGTGATAATGAAGTATTTCGAACACCATTAAGAAATTAAAAAAGAAAATTTAAACATCATTATAAAAACTAAGAATACAAAACCATGAGAAGCATTATAATTAAAGAAATTAAGAACCACCATGCTAAACAAACAAATGAATACATTTCAAAGATTAAATTTATTTTAATGAGAACATATAGAAATTATGTTAGCTAATTGTAACGTGTAGGTTGCCGTTTTATAAAAAAAATTGTTTAGAAAAATATTGACAATGATCAAAAAATGATCGAAACGCGTCAAATCGTAGATTCTATTTTAAACTGTATTTATATAGCATTTCTTTTATATATATATATATATATATATATATATATCGTGTGAAAGCAGTGGCCCAAAAACAGAATTTCCAGACAGGCTCAAGTCGATTTACCGCGATTTTATGAGACAAGCCCTACGTATGGTATTTTGACAAAAGCTATAGCGACAGTATCGATTGTCGGCTAAAATAAGATATTTAGACTAGAAAATCAGCGTAGACTGCACTCGGAATAACTGTGTCGGAGGGATTTACAATCAAGAGTCGTTAAATTCTCTATCCACCGCTTGGAGAATTTTATAGCTAGCTGCTAATTGCAATAAAAGAAGTCATTTAATTAAATACAAAATTGAGAGAATATCCGGATACAATAGCATTGCATAGAGAACAATGGAAGTAATATACAATTAATTAGCAAAAAGTAAAATATTTCTCATACGATACATATAAAGGCAAACATTTCACATAGCATTTTTAGGTAGTTATTAGGTCAATACAGTATCACCGTCGAGACCTTATGTATTTTAACGAATTCAAATTGCCACCGAGCGAAGCTGCTTTGAACAGATGGGGCTACTTTGAACAAAAAATATAAAATAATTCATCGCATTCTATATCCATAATAAGCGATTTCTTGTTTTATTTTTATGTAAATTAGAATTCAAGGTTGGGAAATTTGTCTTAATTTGCCCCTGCACTGCATTTGATGCTTTCTGTTCCCTATTGTTGTCAAAGTAACTGACAAATTTATATCAAGTTCAGAAACACTTGCATAACTTCATAAAGATGAGAGTTTAATTTGAAGTAGATTGTAAGTATCATTATTTCAAGAGGGCTAGGAATTTCGACTTGGTGGCATGGCGTGCCATTAGAGAGTGCCTTATCATCAACCTGCAAATTTCCACTACCAGTAATGGTGAATGAAAAAGCAAAAAAAGGCAATACATGTAATGCACAGAAGCAAACTACGCACTACTAATACACAATTTGTGATGATTTTTTAATTAAAATGTGAAAATTAGCGCCATGAAACATGCAATCAATATGAACTGTTTAGTAATAGTTCTATTTGTGATGAACATGTTTGTGTTCAATTCACAATACACTAATATTCATGTTTACTGCCATTAAAAGCAATGTTGAATTTTGTAACAATTAGTATGCCAATATCAAGAAAATGAATATTAATTCAGAGCTCATATACATGCGCTTAAAGTTACTTTCACCATCTAAGGGAAAATTACTTTGCAAGGAATGAATATATTTCAATCAAATATGAGCTACAGCTATCCCTAATGGTAGGCTAAAAATAGAATTTAAATCAGAGCCTCATTGCAGAGATTTGTGCAGGGATTCACCAAAGATCATATATGTATGTAAACTCCTCAAAGTAGCCAAACTTAACAGTACTTCAGATTCGATTTATCAAATGACCTAGATAACGATCAGCACCCGGCCCATATTTAAAACAACGACGTTGATCATGAAACCGAATTGACTCGGGTTAGGTGCAAATCATGGTTTTCAAAACTCTGAGCAAATAATGACATATTGTTATCTAAAATACTCACGAGGCAGCAGTCACAACATGTTAAATATGATTGTTCTTCAAAAAGAGAAATAGTATAAGGTTAGCAACGAAATGTAGGTAGGGATTTGATTATAATTGAAATTACATACCCACAAGCGCCAGGATCACTGTAAGAAGTGGGGTGGCGGGGAATGCAAGACCGACATTAGTCTCCAACATTTGTAGTAAGTCAACTAAAAGGTTAAATTAAGATTCATCATGAAATTGTACAAATGTAAAACCATAGAGAAAATAAAAAACCAAATGTATTTCAATTGTGCCAGACAACTAGTAGCGAATCAGAATCACAATTGTTTACAAACACTTCCCCCCCCCCATAACATTAAACAATAAGCATATAGAAATAAAGTTAAATGCATATGCTTAGTTAACATATATATATATATATATATATATATATATTAGTTCAAGACAAAATGATTTTAGTTGTAACCTGTAGATACCTATTTTCATTGGAGAGCGAATTACCACAGTGTCATAATGATGAAATTACAATTGATGTTGTTGACTCTGAGATTACAGACATTTTTCTTCAAGAAAGTCTCTGTTGCAGTGAATAAAGTCTTTGTATATTATCTAGTAAAAATACAATATATTTGATGCCCGAAGAAATCTATAATAATGTAAAGATTTTCTTTGAGTAAAATATTTATTGTCAATAAGTTAATTTGACTGGAAGAGATAATAGTAATTAGGAAGCTGCAAAGTACAGTATATTCAGATTTTATTAATTAAGAACTGAAGCTTACACTTAATTTCCTAAAAGGCAATATTTAGAACATATTAAATTCATGTGAAACAGGTTTTCAGTTACTGCACAATTTTGAAGCAAAAACTAAAGATTTTTTCGAGGATCAATTAAAGGGTATTTTTAAGTAGTTTATATACAAAGACTTTTTGAATGCAACAGAGATTTCATTGAAATCAAATCGACATAATTGAATGCAACAGAGACTATTGACTGCAACAAAGACTTTATTGAAGAAAAATTACTGTGAACCAACATCCATTGCCTGCACCGGGGGTCTACAAAACAAGGACTTTACTCATTATTCTATCACTCGTAAAGTCAATTTTTTTGTTTATTTATAACGGATTCTTTTGTAATGTTTTATTTAATTCAATTATGATATGCAAGTATATAGAAGAAATATGTACATAATGACAAGTGTTTTTTAAGAAAACTTTACTCATGATTAATATAATAATTCCATACACTTGCTAATTTTAAGTTTTTTTAGACGAAATATACTCTGAAAACGAAGACAATTATAGATAAAAATTCTTTATCTTTGAAGGTGATAATTGGTAGAAAGTTGGAAAATTGTTTCTCCAACAAAAAGTTGGTTGGAGCACTCTGGTACACAAAAACTTTTATTGTAAAATTTTTGTTGGTGCGAACAAACAACTTTAGTCTAGACAATTACTCCCGATTTTAGTCGGTAAAATAGGCGACAAAGTTGTTGTGTAGTACGGGCATAACAAAATCTCAACAACATTGCTTAAATGACCAAATATAATTGGTAAATTGAACACGCGAGTAGCGAATAAACTCAAATATGTGATAATTACCGATACTATTAAGAGGAAATGAAGTATAACAGCACTAATTATTTCAATCTTTGAATTATGATCTATTATTAGAATGGTAACAGATTTTAACTTCTTTTTACATCGTGAAATGTAAATGTTTACAAAATGTTAGAAACTTCAACTTTCGAATTTCTATCTTTTTACAATTAATTCCAATAAAGGATGGCGAATAATATAATAGCTTCCATAGATGAATGAGAATGTTGGTGTTCTGAATTAGATTCTCCTAAATATCACCGATAAAATGAATCTGTTAAATTGAATCAGACATGGGAAAGGATTTCAAACGTCGTGTAGGATTAAATTGTTTAAGTTCAAATGCTAATATACGGCAAACAGCGAGTCTAAATGGAAAGCAGTATATCTTATAAATACATTTATTTCCATTCATAAATTCTAAATGAATTGACGTTTAGTACAAATAGCCTAATGTCGGTAACCTTACTTTAAAATGTATCAAAAGTAAATTGTACTGCGACCGCTTAGGCGTTGCGCGCACTGGTGATTTTTAATTCACGTAAACAAACTGTTTAGTTAATGAAAATAAAACAGCGTTCTTTATGGCTGCACGCATTAGCAATTAAATGATCACCGCAATTAAACAATTCCCGCGATGATAAAACTGTTGGTAAATAAGATGGAACATAGTGTTTTCAATAGGTGTGCACGCACTGCGATTAATTAATTGATCAATTCGCAACGATGAGAGACATCAATTCCTTGAGAAGCGAACTGCGCATTATAATTAATAATTTATAGATTATTCTTACAAGCAACAGCTTTATGAAGAATTCATTAAAAATTGGACATATTTAAATGACTTCTAAAAGAAGGATGAAGCTATTGTTTAGCATAATAGTAAATACTAGTGTTTCTGTGCCTGATATCAAATCTCATATTTAGAAGTTAGTTAACCTAAAGGCTTAGAATAAATAGCTATTGTTACTATGTTAATAAAATATAGGTATGTATATCCAGTATTTGATATTGTTTAGCGTACAAGTACATGTATACACGCAATAAGTTTTGAAGATGCAAAAACCTATGTTGGCGAACAGATGAGAGAAAATAGTAAATTAGTATATTCATCTTATTCTTGGTCTGGTAGCAATTGATAAAATCAATGCGCACTAAATCGAAATGTAAAAAGAAATAAAGAATTGCATCATTGAATTCTGCGCTAAACATATCAGGGTGCCACTATAGCAAATGTTAGGCAGGTGTCTGCGGTGCCACAACAGTTCTTACGAAACAACAGTCCATTCTCGATCACTGTGGAAGTTGTACTTGGAGTAATGCCCTGTTCAAAACCATATAACATATTATGAATATTTGCAGGCAATTTCAAATTATAGAAATCCTGCATGAAAATTATAAAATTAAATTACTTGTCTTAGATTTCTTTATCAATGATCCTAACATAGTTTCAACAAAAAATTATGGTTCTTTGTTATATATTAGTTTACAGAAATTTAAAGATTTGTGGAATTTCATCGTTGGAAATTGGCGAATAGCAATGGACAACTTACTTATAAGAATGAAAATCTGATGATGTGTGTATCGCAAAAGCATCGATATTGAAATGGTCTAAAATGAAGAGTAATATGACTCAATGACTTGAATGACTTACGAATAAAATCATTACAAAACCAGCACCAATGTATGATACTCGAGCAGCCCACATATTCACAAACTTGAAGTGTTCACCGGTGGCCACATTGCGTAGGTAACCTAAATATATATGATATCAGACACCAGTGGACTCAATTTCACCGAAGTTTTGAAATACCGCTACATGTAACGATACAGACGAATGTGTAAAGTGTCTATATATCAGAAAAATTAAGAGGATTATTTTAAACTAGAGTAGTTTTTAAACAACAAAATTTACACCTTTCTATTCGAAATTTCAACATTTAACACAGTAGATTACATAATTCGTGTGAATATAGTCGGTCTCGATTTTCATACATATATATATGCCAAAAGTGTCTGTACAACAAATGAAACGAACCCCCGAAATTAGTTTGTAGTTTGAATGCCAATTCTAATTGAATTGGCATTATGAATATCAGCAGAAAAATATGCACCATTTAACTTGATAAGTTTCGTTATACATGCCTTAATCATTATTCATACTAAATCAAAGACATAAAAGCACATATTGCAAGTGATGAAGTTGAGTAAATGGTGGCATTACATGCGCCAGTGCTATGAGAAACAGAAAGAATCAAGGATTCAATGTCATGTAAAGGCTATTCCTTCTGTAATAACTACTTCAATGGAATTTCAATTCTCCTATTAAAAATCTGATTTTCAAACAGTTCCTAGCTGAGATCATATAAAGAAGAATGCAAACCATTATAATCTCTGTTTGCATAGCGGTAACTCCTAGCATTGTTGGTCTCTTATTTGACGAATATAATTCTGTGGAGTTAGGGTATACTCAAACTGACGTCCATTGCACACTATGTTAAATATTGCTTATTACTACCACCATTATACCAACTAATGAATTTGCAATATCGCTTTTACGTTCATAATAATGTAATGATAACAATTAAAACAACAGAAAGAATTCTATATATAGATGGGCGCTTCAAATTATATGGCTCTTGTTTTGCTACTGAATGACGTATTGACAATGTAATTGCAACAAAATGCAAATCTGACAAAGAAAGCAAAAACCATTAATTTGGGACTTGATTCTAATCGAAGGGTGGGAATGCACATTAAAATAGAACATAGTAAATTGCTTTCGTGAGTTAACACATGCATACATTTCTAACCCAGAATGACAGAATATCTTGTTATTGCCATAGTTGCAAACAAAGATACCTTTTGTTATGTTCACAGATGTTTCATACACTTTACAGGATAAATTGCAATGACATGGTTCCATTGATAAAATGTCTATGAGTTGTATTTATCTCTCTTAAGCAGATGTTGATACGTGCAAATACTAAGAATGCCAGCGCAAATCAATGTAAATGTCTCATGCTCGAGTAAACACTGACAAAATAAGAGACGTAAAATCTGTATCAAAGATTATGGGACCTCGAAACCTGCACTTTTTCAAAAAATACACATACATGATTATGGAAGAGTTGGAATTGAATCAGTTGAAGAAAAGTGGGCGAAATATAAAAAATAAAATAAACTCGATTTGGGAGATATGTATGCATAAGTTTATAGCATTTCTTAAATTTTGAGAGGGTTGGAAAAGCTAAAGAAATGCATTAAAAAATATGCATAGAAGTACATTAAGTAATACTCTCACTTAAAGCGTCATTAAATTTTATAATCCGCTCAACATTACAAATGCCGATTTTGTGATTCAAGAACATATAATAATTTGAATAATAATATCTTAGTTTGACCATTATAGTGACTTGAACTACCTCAACTTAAAAACTAAAATATTAAAATATATATTCACATGGTCGTGACACTACATTATCATAAAATGTAATTAAAGATTAGAAATCAATATTGACAAAATTTGTGTTTTTGGATTAGTGAAGGATCCCGATTACTGCTTGCCGGATTAGTGATGGGTAACCTGTATGTAGAAACGTTATTAGAAAGTTCTGTTGACATGAAATAAAACTCATTCACTTCAATTAACACTTAAATAAAACATTCCCACTTTTATATATAGAGAGATGCTCTACAAGAAAATTTGACTTCATATTGAAGAGAAGCACAGCGGTATGAACTTGATTATAAATAGATATTGCACATTAAGGAGCCAAATAATTCATGTTTACTTTATTAATCGAACAAATGTATTAGCTTTATCATAGATTCAATTAACAAAATGACACGAATATAGTGCGTTAACACTTTAGCTAGTCGATCGAATTAAACAGATCAAGTATCATAACCGGACAAAATGAAATAAAAAGGCTCCCGCCTGAGTAAAATTAACTTAAAAGAATATTTTTGTTCTTAATTAAATACATTCTATTGAAAGCTATTTGCCATTGAAAGCATTTTGTTTAAAAATAACTACACATAAATGCTTATTGGAGGAATAGATTCAATATACTTAAATTAAGCTAATAATAAATTTTACGACGATCGAGAAAGGCATACGTATTTAAATGAAATGCTTACCGGAAATTCGTAATAACACTTAAAATATAACTTAACGCATTTGGAAAATAGCAGTTACAATATTGAAAGTAGTGAACAAAACGCATACCATATTTAAAGTCTTTAAAAATTATTTTAACAACAAATGTGGTGTATACAATCCAATAACAAACAATTACAAAATTACAGGGGAAGTAAACAAAGAGGTACAAAATGCGAAGGTATCACATTCATATTGAAAAAACGATTCAGACAAAGGGGAAATGAGAAGTTGATCCTAGAACACAATGATATCTAGAGTAGAGATATCATGTTAGCAGAGTGAATATTCGATAGGAGTAATTGAGGAAATCAGGCGGATACGAGGGAACGTGAATTGTTAATAGAATTAGAGATTTTGGGAAGCAGGGATAACTAGAAATAACGCAGAATGGAGTGATCAACAACGAATAATTCGTGCATTCTTTAAGGTCTAAATACGTCTTGCAATAATGGTTAAAAGAGATAGTCTTGATGTTAAGTGCAATTCTGCGATTTTATGAATCAAAAACGTTAAAAATTTGAAGAAGATCGGCTACCCTCGTAGATCTAATCATAAACGTTGAAATCAGTCGACAGTCTTCTATGCTACATAAGGAAATATTGGGAAACGAAAACATTGGAATTCCAGGGTTGCATAATTGCAAAACTATAATTTCTAGCCATTAATGGAATTGTAAAAACTCCACGGCGGAAAAGGTGGATACATTTGACACAAAAAAGGGAAATCCACGACCAAACACAGCAATGATTGACATAATGAAGTTTTATTCTTGATCCTATGGTTGATGGTGCACGGTTTTTCTTTTGAAAAAAAATCCACATGCTTGATCTTCAGCAATCTTAGTTGGGCTAGACAATATAAAATTGTATCCAACTGACTACGAAATAATTGTATTCCGAATTTCAATTTATGAAAAAGAAATTAAACAAAGTGTGTTCGCGATCTTCTCACGGTTTTAGAAGTGAAAAGTAAATGTCACACAAAGCCTTGAATTTAGCTGATTTGAGCAAGTGACGAATAACAGTAATTCATTGAATCACTCCTGAACTGCAGTTAATCTGCTTCTACCATCAAGCATGGACTATAGTGAATTTACAAATCATGAAATATCCACTATTGTATCTTATTCAATAACGTCTAACTGAAAAGGCATGCCGGAAATTGGAGGAAAATTCGAAAAAGACCGTCCGTCTGTAAAAAAGTTTCGCGAATGGAAGAAACGCTTTAGAAAAACACTATCAGTCTTTCCACATCATCGAGTGCGAGACAACCCCAACAGATGAGGAGCGTGATGAAGTGATTCCGCGACATCTCAAAGAAAAGTGAGCCAGGCGGGCGGTTTTTTGTCTTCAGTTTTAAAAGAAGAAAACATTCGTCCTTCCAAATTCACAAAAGTTGAAGAGCTCCTAAATAATGACCTCCGCAAAAGACTTCATTTTTGTCAAAAAATGATCTTAAACAAACAAATGGATTGTCATTTTTTAAAAACTTGGCGTTTAGTGATGACGCTAATTTTCATTTGTGTGGCTTTGTTAATTTTCAACATCTCTGCAAATCCTTGTCATAGCAGAAAACCTTCTTTCACATGCTGGGAAAGGATTTGAACAGTGTTCAGAATAAAATTCAAAATTATCGATTCCACGATGAATGGTGCACGTGCTGCGATGACTGAAAGATAAAGACATCTATTTATCAGCTACTAACAGGATTGGTGCGCAATTCCATTTTGTACTCTAGTGTACCGAATAATCGTCCCCCCCCCCGATTATTAATTTTTGAAAAATTTTCCAACCCCCCCTATTATTAATTCTAGAGATTTTCAAATCACAAAAAATCGAAACTTAAACACGGGAAATTCTAATGTTTTGATTTTAATGACGCCATTGCATTGCAAGATTCGACGCCATGTCTTTGCTATTTTCTGTCGTTTTTCACATTATGATACAAACAATTTAAAAAGGAGAAGACGTCGAAGCGATAACATGGCACGTATATTTGGAGATAAAGGATGTTATGAAAAATATTCCCTTGATGAACGACGAGAATTAGGTTTGAAGGTAAAAGAAATCAAACAACAGTATTTGCAGGAAGTTGAATCTTTAAAAGGCAAAACCCATTGGGATGCTAAAAGAAAATGCCATGTGAATGATCAACCAAAACAAGGTTTCTTAACAAGAGCAGTTCGAAGTTATTATTCTAATTTAAGCAAAGCAAAGTCAGACANCCCCCCCTATTATTAATTTTCAGAGAATTTTCCAACCCCCCCGATTATTCGGTACCTTAGAGTAAATGCTGTTCGCGAGGCCTCGAATAATAACTTACATTGACTGTGGATGAGAGGGCAAGCAATTTTCCAAGGCCTAATCTGTGCTTGACTTCTGGCTTTAGGGGTCGGTTATTCCTAAAAAACCTCGTCCCAAAACAATACCAGAACTAAAAATTTCTTTTACGAATCCTAAATGATATCACAACTGAAGTTTTTACTCGCTATTATAATTCTTTTTCAAGTGCTGTCAACTTTATGCAGACAACGACAGGCGCCTTATTGAGCAATTGTTTTGAAGTTGTTTTTGACGTTTTCTTTGAATCCATGCGAATAAATGTGCAAGAGTAACCTTCATTAATTAAATTACTATCACGTTAAACAATGTAGTGTACGATCAAGAATCGAATCAGTCGTGAATTATTTGAACCTAGTGAAAACGCCCTTTCTGAGGTTTTAGATAGTGAATCCTTTGCACACTACTCAAGTATTAGCTGAGTGTGCATTGTCTGCACGCAAGCTGTTTTCAACAGATCGCCACAGCAAAATCCAGAAAGACGTCAACAGTGTTTTGTTTTTATATGAAATCCATATATTTAGATTTATTGTACTTGAAGTTTTATATAGCCATTTACATGAGATTTGTGCCAAAATACTGATATTTCTAAGAAATTTTATGGCACCACACACGCGCACGCAGGTACTCATATAGCTTTAGAAAATGATGTTATGCCTAACATATCTCTATTTTAAGGGAGATATTTCGCCGAGGAGAGAAATTTTGAAAAACCCTTTTTGAACTTAATAAGTGTAGGAGGTGAGAATTGTGAAAAAATAGGTAAATAAAGCAGGCAATCCGTTCTGACACTTTGTGTCGGGAGAGACAAATTTGGCGTCAAACAGGTTGGATTGGTGGAGGAAAGGGCAAAACAACAAGTTTAGAATATATCCTAGAATATAGAAAATAACTGAATCCTCATAAAGTGTAATTTTGAAATAAAATGTTTTAACACATTCAATATGTGTTTAACAACATAGATTGAGACCATTGAATAAGTATTTTGATTCAAATAATAAATGAAATCGTGTTTATTTTGATCTTAACCTCAACCTCAAATAAAATTGAATCGAGGTTTCATCATGAAGTTCTAAAACATTCAGTCAAATAAACCCTGATACCTATAAAATACAATTCCAAACAAATTCTAGCTTGTTAACATAGATTTAATATATTAAATTAAGTACATGTTTTCACTATCACAAGTACATTGGTAATGGGATGAGTACATTTGTATAAAGAGAAAATCTACCTCAGATTCCATTTGCATAACATACTTTAGACTTATTATACATATGAGCATCAGAGTAAAAACCACTCCCAAAAATACCAAAATCCTAAATCTGGCCGATGCATTAGTTTTTCTAACATGTATTGAAAATACGGCATTAGTATGTAAATTTTAGACAGTTACAAAATTAGCGAGTGCCGAAATCCCAATTTTGTCTATAGACCACAAAAATCTATATACTGTAAATCGAATACAATGGTAATTAATCACGACAATATTTCTCATCATATACATGAGTGTTTCCTGTTATAGAACTCTGCAGACCTGATAACATAACAATTAATTATTTACCTTGATTCTGTTCTCGTTCTGCTAATTGTTTAATGTTGCTCATTAAAACGTCCTCAAACCCCAGGAAATGATCCAACAAATATTTACTTAGTCCTTGTCCAAAACATGTATCGACCTGGGGATCTAAAATAATGAAAAAATTAAGGAGAAGCATAAATAAATTGTTATTAAATGTAGAAATTTTAAAATTTAGTACTTTGCATGATATATCTTGCAACACATTAACAAACATTTGCTTTAATCATGTGATTGCATGAGATGTAAACAGTTTGTTAAACATCGAAATATGAGTGGAGAAGCCAAGATTTACAGTTAGGCACTGATCTGGCAACGTGATTTCAGTGTTCAATAAAATTGGCAACACAGCTTTAAAAAATATATTCCACTGCAATGATTCATATCATAAAAAAACAAATACAACCCTCAATACACTAATTAAATATTCTTCATTTATATTTGCAATTGTTGAAAATCCTGAGTAAGATGGTGCATGTAAACAACTGAGTAAAGAACTACTTACCAAAATTTGGGTTAAAATATTAAATTATAATTTTGTTTTATTTTTTTTGCTTAGATAAAGTAATCTAAATCTTTAGCAGCTTAAATTTCTCGCATGGTGAAGGGTTTATGAAATAATGTAATATCTCCCGCTTGTGCTTTGCATTCCTAATTACCAATAGAGACCTATTCTTAGGGAGACGACTGCAGGCGGAAGATATTAACGACCACTAAAACTTTGCTAAAACTCTTCTCTATTTACAACAAATTCTCTTGCTTATATACAAATTAATATCAACACATGTACAATTTACATGCTAAACTGAAAACATTTAGTCTGGCCGATACAAACAACCAGTACCGATATTACAACAATATGAAAATATGCGCATTATTGTTTATGCTATTACTTTAAAAATGTTTAGCGAGCTTATACACATTTGATAAATTTTGATTATCAAAAATGATATTAGTGTAATTCTTAACCGATGTTCAAATTTCTGATTTTATATATAAACATTTAAAAAAAATTTAATAGGCGGCAACACATTTCCCATTCTCAAGAACAAGTTTTTGAAATATGCCGGCATTGATTAGGGATACTTTCTACTTAATATAAACGGGGATTTTTTTGGAGGAATAAATTAAATGATTAAAATGTATGCAAGTGAATACCTATCTGAATCACCATGGTTTCTATGTTTAATCTCTTTCTTGCCTTTGGTGAAAGCCGAAGGAATCCATATTCAATGGCATACTCAAAAACATTGTCATTTGAAGCATCAGCTAAAATAAACTTTATAAGAAACAACAGATAATAAAATTCAAGCACACTTTGTAATTAGACATGTTATATTTTTTGAAAAACAATCAGAAATTAAATATGTAAAAAATATTCCTTAGAATAAGTTGTTCATTAATAATCTAAAAATGCAATGAAAAACGATAACAAGGTTTTTATAGACAAAATAGTCACCTGAAAATTTCCGCCGCAAAAGTAATGAAGTCCCAAATTTTTCATCCAAATTGGCAAAGTCAAAGCCAAATCCAAAAAGTAATTCAAAAACCCCCTTTTTACCAGAAAGCTCTAAACATAAAAGTCATTAGCCTCCGTTTAACCAAACAGGTCGAAAAATATAAATTGTGATATTTAGGAAAAATTAAATTTTAGGTAATGCTACTTTAAGTAATATGACTTCGCAAAAAGTATAGAAGTCAGTTACCAATGCAAACAAATTAGCATTCATTATTACAGACGGTGCGGAAACTCATGTTCATAGTGGGTTTTATATATATATATACATAAGCAAAGAACGCTTTACTAAAGCTGAGTACTTGGCTTGAACAGATATTTCCCCCTGATACAAAAACTTACGGTCTGTAAAAAAATTTTGGCGATATCTCACACCCAGAAAACACATAGTACCTAGCGTAAATATATATATTATATATATATATATATATATATATATATA
>CABFPE010000050.1:131498-144720 GCA_900660155.1 Hofstenia miamia | reverse complement strand
ATATATATATATATATATATATATATATATAGATAGATATGTAAATAAACAGTTAACCGGTTTCGATTTATTAAATAATCTTCAGACACAAATTTGTATCTAAAGAATATTTAATAAATCGAAACCGGTTAAATATGAAGCCCAGCTCTATTGTTTCTATACTATACAGTTTAATTAGGCTTCAGATACATTGTTGCTGGGCCTATTCGAAGTGCACAACTGGTTTACCATCCTCCTTTATCTCGATCTCTTGACATCTCATCGACTGGTCTACTATGACGCGAACCCATGCTTGCTCCAACCGCTTTGGAGACACCTGCGAGAAATGCTACAAAGACAAAAGCGGCGGAAACAGCTGGACCCAATGAGATGTGTGTGACGCGCGGTTTCACAACACCTACTATGGCCTACCGTCGGAACTCATTCCTCACATCTCAAAAGCTAAGTTGGTTTTTTCGATGCCAGCTCTGTCTAGATAAGAAAACTGCCGTGTATGAAACCGTCGAAACTATTTTACCCTCTATCGAGGACGAATTTGATACAATCGTGAAAAAGATATTTGATGAACACCGGCCACAAACACCACCGCAGCTAACTGACACCCCTATTTCTATCATTCCTAAAGTGGTGGAGACAACGCGTCGTCCAGATAAAAACTGTTTTCCTGTGAAATCAAAATTGATGGCATTCCCGAAGGAAAAGTTTCTTTCAATTCTAATACCGAATCAGACATCAGCAAAATCAGGGACGTTCTGAACATCTGAATGAGGCAGATTGCACTACAATTATATCTTTCCAGCGGCTCGGGAAAGTCAAAGACAGTGGAAAACGACCTTATTGAATTTCACTCGGAGTTTGATGCAACAATGTGTATATCGAAATCGTAGATGCTGAAAAATACGCCTTGCCAGTTTACCTTTCTAAATCCTTGTCACAAGCGAATCATTTTCCTGTATTTGGTTGCATTCAACTGGACAGCTCACTTGCTAGCTCTCAACGATCGGCAGCAAGTGTATTTTCTGAATCATCGTTCAAATACTCTAATTTTAAGTTGCTTGGTTGAGCCACTGTACGAGTGCCTACATTTGAACGATTCCTCCAGTCGCACATTGCTAATGCACTAAATTTGAAACAAGAAGAGTAAACGCAGACTTGAATTCCCCTACTACTACACGTCTCATTCCATTCATATTGCGAACAAAATCAGGACGATGAAACACGTTTGGCTGTACTGGAGCAAGATTTTGAGCAGTTCAGTTTGATGAGTTGTGCGCTAGCGGATCTCAATCAGTAGCTAATCTGTTTAACAAATACTTTTCTTCTGTGTATTGTGCAGATGGTACTATGCATGATGTTTTTCCTCTTGCTATGCCAAACGACGCAGATATCATGCTCACTGATTTAATAATTAAACCTGTTGTAGTATCGACTCTACTGTAAAAGTGCAAGAAATCAACGTCTAATGACCCGGTCCCCGGATTTGTTTACAGGAAATAAACAAACATAATATTCTTGCGCCGCTCACTTACTTTTTGTTCAAATTACCATCCAATAAGCTTATAACCGCAGCTGTTGCTTGTACTAGAACGACTAATCTTAAACGATGTCTACCCAAAAGTCAAACCTAAGCTGAGCAATGACCAAAATGGCTTCAGAAGGAAACGCTCCACCGTCACACAGCTTCTTCTGTACTTGGACAAGATATATTCCAACCTCAGCACCAGTTCGCCGTGTGCTGCCGTTTACTTTGACTATGCGAAAGCATTCGACAAAGTCCGTCATGACTACCTCCTGTTGAAGCTCATTAAATTCGGCTTCGACCAAGATTTTATTGACCTGTTTGAGTCATACTTGACAAATCGCACACATGTCGGTGTAGATGCAACTCTTTCTAGTAGCGTCAAGGTTACTAGTGGCGTTCCCCATGGTAGTGCTTTGGGGCCCCTGCTGTTTATACTGTTTATTGATGACTTGTCTAAAGTTTTCTGTTCGCTGACGATATTAAGCTTTTGTGTTCCTAGACTCCCTCCAACTTGACATCTGATATCAGCCGCTTTGGCCGACGGACTCAGTTGAATGGATTGCAATCAAGGCGTACTTGAATACAGGCCTTGCAGCCGAATTATTAGCAAAATTATCGAGGGCTGGTGATAGTTTGATAAAATTAAATTCCGGTTTCTCCCGCGAGAAGGCGCTTGCAAATGCTAGCATCTCATTGGACACAAGCTCACTGTTGTTACCCGATGCTTGGTGGTTAACTTATTAATGTATTACTCATACGTGATAAATTAATTGTTACAGACAAGATTAATACATTGAATGCCTAAGAAGTGCTCTGTGGGTTATTGCTGCACCAATTATGACAGCAGAAAAGACTCTTCATCCAAAATACCAGTTTACAGCTTTCCAAAGGATGATGAAACACGACAAAAATGGATTTCTGCTTTACCAAATCGAATAGAACGTGTTTCAAAATGGATGGGCATTTGCGTTAACCATTGGCCTTCTGACTGTAAAACGAAATCAGTACAAGGCGAATTTAAGGTATAGTTTATAATTTATATTTATTCTAAAATTTTTTTTCATTCCAAGCTTACGGCTTTTGCAATCATTAACTTCTGCGGTTAAAAAGGAATCTTTAGAAACTTATCTTGGAATAGTTTTTGATCAATTGGAAAAACGTCAAATGTGTTGCAATATACTAATAGATGAAATATATGTGAAGCCTGCTTTACAATATCATGGTGGTTTTGTTGTTGGTAGAAGTGCTGAAAATTGCAATGAATTAGCTCGCACAATGTTGTTTTTTATGATGAAATGTTTTTTTTGGAGGACAATGTATTGTTCTGAAAGAAATTCCTTGCGCAAGAACTACCAGCGAACTAATTTTTGAGCAATTTTCACAATTGTATGATATTATTAAATCTAAAAATGGCTTTCCGATTTCAATAATCACGGACAATCACCGAATTAATCAATTATTTTTTAAGAAATTTACTTCTATTAAAATTGATGAACCATGGTCAGTATACCCTCCTAACAGTGATAGTTTGGATAATCTTCCCCATTTTCTAATTCCTGATCCTGTTCACGTATTAAAGACAAACCGAAATAATTTTATAACGGAATCTTCCAAAGAATTGGTTCCTGGAAAGCCTCAGAAAATATATACAGCAAAGTGGAAAGATATCAAAAGTTGCTTACAGATTGAAGTTCAAAACACCGTGAAGCTATCAAGTGTGACAAAGATTCCGTTTTCCAATCTAAACTCCAATTACAAAGGGTTAATTTAGTCCTCAAAGTATTTTCGGCAAAGACTATTGCAGCACTTCGAGTGTACTTTGGAGAAGACAATCCAACAGCTTTATTTCTTGAGCTCATGCTAAACTGGTGGAACACTGTAAATGTTAAAAGTCAATTCAATGGTCTTAATTCATTAAACATTTATAAACAACACATTACTGCCAATTCTCATTCTATTACGTTTCTAAAAAGTATTGGAAATTTAGCTGCTTTTATGGGTCAATCTTCTTTCAGTGAAAAGCGCATAAGAACGCTAACTAAAGACACTAGCTTTGCATGGCGTATGTACTCTTATTCCATTGCAGATGCTTCTACTTTTTTGATTTCAAATCAATGTTGTCAAGCTTTTCGTCATACCTATGTGTTGACTGCTTATTTTCAAAATGACGACTTGGAAAGTTATTTTGGCCATTTGCGGCAATCCTGTGGCGGAAATTATTATATTTCTGTCCTGCAAGTACAGGAAATCCAGGCCATTGACAAGACTCGGTTAATGGCTTCCCTGAGCTCCTTGATATGTCAACCTACCCAGAAACACTTCCGCAGTTCATGTGAGGACGAAATAACTGAACAGGAAATCGCACATATTGAGTCTCTGCCAAACTTAATTCAACATGATTCTACTGTCCTATCACTTTTGTATATTGCTGGATTTTTATCCCGTAAGTATGATTTGGATATAGATGAAAGCATGGAAGATCAAATATATTCATTGGAAAATTACAAAAAATATTTTGATTTTTTAAATCGTGGTGGTTTAAGAATGCCTTCTGATAAACTTTTTACATTTGTTGTGTTCTCTTATCTTACATTTAATGAATTTAAAGACTAACAAAGATTTTCGACAGAATATCTCAAATATTTAAATTCAATAATAGTACATCTTTTAATACTTTGTGTAATATTTTTCTTAATTATTGTAAAGCATTTTCTAATGATTGTACTTCAGCTAGAAAAAAATTTTCCAGTTAACGTTTTTTATAATAATTATACTTTTTATCTAGTATTCAAGTACGCCTTGATTCCAATTAAACGAAACTAACTGTGAATTCATTGTGTCCAACTCATTTCCCGCTGAAATCTGTATCTCGAACATGATAGCGGCGGTTTCCATTGTCAAAGATTTAGGACTTATTGTATCTAACCAACTGAGCTGGGATGCACACTAACTTCGAAAATTTCTGCCTGCATGCGTGCGTTGTTTTTCATCAAGCGCAATGTGCCCTTCCAGTTGGTGTCTGCCTTGAAACTATCCATTGTTAATACATGCATCAAATCAATTTTATTTTATACGTCTCTGTGTTGGTACCCGCCTACCCTATTTTGAGAAAAATTGAAACCCTTAACCGGAAATATTTATCCTGGGTTACCGGTGTAAAATCCTACAAGCAGCAGTTTCGCCTCACAAACTCCTTGTCTATCTCTTACCAACTTATTTTTAATGACTTCTTTTTATTTTGCAAAATGTTCCACAAGAAAACTCTGTCTTCTTTTGTGTAAAGGATTCTTGAACATGCCGGTGCCAGGAGTTCGTAGCTATTAAAAAATAAAGAAAATTCAAAACTGACAAGTTCTTCTCCTACAGGACTGCCCAAGCCGTGAACTTCATTCTGATGAAATTTGGATGTCGACATATCATCGTCACTGTCGCGTTTCAGATCTCTCTTTAAGTCTTACTTCAGCGCTCTTTTGACACATAGAATTTCGATCTCACGTGTAGATGGCATTTGATGTGTCTTTGTTCAGTATGCCGTTCATAGTTGTTGCCTTGTTTTGTAGTATTACCAGTCATTTGTTTTACTAACGCAATAAATTCTTTCATTATTATTATTATTAATTATCGTTATAAATTTCCTGGGAATCTAGATTTGTTCGCCATGAAGAACAGAAAAGACAAAAAATTATATCACAAAATATGAGCGTAATTAACAAGTGCTCCTAATAACAAACAATTTAGCGAACTGCAGGGTTCAATGATGCTAAAATGATGTATTATAGGAATATCTCTGTCTCAGAGAAAATTAAATCTGGTCGTTATAAAATAGTCTTAATTAAGTAATTATGTCTACATTGGAAAGCTTACGATTTTGAAGCTTAATTTTAATATTTGCGCTAAGTCTAAAGTGTTAATACTTAAATTCGGACTAGGCATAAGTAACAAATTTTTACATCGTTTTGGAAATGCATTAAAATACGAATATCAACTTAAAGAACAATTCATTGAATGATTAGTTACAGATTTAATTGTAACTGAACTTTGTTTGGTGATTATACTTATTTACAGTCATTCAACAAATTTGTAAGTTATACAGTTAATATGCTTTGTGACCAAGGAAACTTACTCCGATTCAAGCTCTTAAGGAATAATCCAAAATACAATATTACAGCATTGAATATCAAAATAAAAGGTATTTCATTAAATTTTCAAAGTACGACATAATTATAAAAGGTGCTATGCTGTGCTTCACATACAATTTCATAAATTGGTAAATTATTAGAAAACATAATTCTATATGTTCCAATTAATGCATACAAAAACTTTGAATGATCACGTTTTTCAGCGACAACGGAGATGCGTTTTGTTGAAAGCCTTAAAAATTTATATATACATACTAGAACTGCAAGCACACCATTTATACTGAAGTGGCATACTATGGGTGCATTGCATGTGTCAAATACGCATGAAAATAGTTATGAAGATTGAACTAATTAAAAACCGGCATATATAACTGCAGCATACAATGGAATTTCATAATCTGCTGGCCCTCTATACGCTCTAAACCGCCTTCAGTGTCCGGCCTTTTTAAACAATGGTAGAACTACATAAATGTCAATGAAACATGAAAAAATTCTTACAATTTATATTCTAAATGTGAATTGATGCAACTACAAACATACTATTACTATAATTAAGTATTGATACGTTGAAAGGAAAACATTAAATATAAATATAAAGCGCACCGTCTTGCTTAATGGCAGCAGCAAGCATTTCAGATGATATNATTCAATCATTCTTAATTTGCCAACAATATAACTGCAGCATACAATGGAATTTCATAATCTGCTGGCCCTCTATACGCTCTAAACCGCCTTCAGTGTCCGGCCTTTTTAAACAATGGTAGAACTACATAAATGTCAATGAAACATGAAAAAATTCTTACAATTTATATTCTAAATGTGAATTGATGCAACTACAAACATAGTATTGATACGTTGAAAGGAAAACATTAAATATAAATATAAAGCGCACCGTCTTGCTTAATGGCAGCAGCAAGCATTTCAGATGATATATTCAGATTAGAATTGGGATATCTTTTATGGTGCACGGCTAAAAAAAATTTCAATTTGAACAATCCTGAAAAGACAACTTACATAATAACGTATCAACATCGACAGCACCATCATTATAGCTATGAGTGAATACGATTGGGGAAGACGATAAGTTATAAACTAATTCAATTCTAAGAATTCCATCTTTGGGCCAAATATCCTTAACACTATCAAGGCAACTCGTAGGTGTTCGAGAAAACGATGTATGTATGTACAACAGCAAACCTACACTAAGTATGGCCTAAAATGACATCAGTTCTAATTAATTTAAATTTGAAATGTACATACCGAAAGCAACAGCACAAACTCAAATATGCGACGGACAACTAGAGGAAATAGTCTAGCATATGTGATTGATATTCGATAAAAAAGGGCATAAAATAATCGATCACGAACTCTTGAAAAACGCAAAGCTACTCCACGGCTATCACTGAAATTTGAATTATCAAGCCCATCAGGGCGGAACATTACACTAATATTCTAAAAACTGAAACAACATTAATTATTTCTAATGGCATTGAGAGAAAATTTACTATCGGCATAGAAAAAATTACTTTGTTTATTTACTTGCAAGGATTATTATTATGTCCATATGTTAAATTGACTGTAAATAACAATATATTTTTTGAAAAATAAAAATGGTAAATGTTGTTATATCTGTATTTTTAATTGTTAAATTTTTTAAAAATAATTTAACTTATATTTAAACTAAAAGATTTATGTCGAATTAATCTGTCGAGCAAAAAGTTAACGTTGTATTTTTCATTTAGTTTATTGCAAATTAAATCTAAAATTGAAATGCGAACTAGTGAACAAACATGTCTTTCTTGTTTTTATGATGTATATATTTTACTTATAGATTACTTGTTTTAGTAAAAAATGAGTGAACCCTCTGCCAAAATTGCAAAAGTTGATCCTGATGCAGAAGCTGCTGCCGAAGCTACGCAACAAGCAATTACACAGATTGATGCCATTCAAGAAGCGCTCGACTCTCTTAATGAAGAAGCTAGTGTTGAAATATTAGAAGTTGAGAAAAAGTACAATAATGAACGAGAACCTTTTTACCAGCAGCGAGCTGAACATATATCGAAGATCCCTGCTTTCTGGGTTTGCAATTTTAAAATTATTTGATTTCAAAGTACTCAGATTTGAAATTTAGCAAAAGTAGTAATCTTGTAATAATCAATACGGTGAATTAGCAACAAATAGGCTATTAGCGCGGCTGGTTTAGTATATTTTTTGTAACTGTCGTGGCTACATCGTTATTGAGGTGTTCTTAAATTTATTATCTTTTAAGAAAATTCATTTCTTGCTTGTTCGGGGATTGTAAAATATCTTACGCAAATTTAATGAATCCTAAATAGTAAAAAAATTAACATTTTCTTTTAGATCTTTTAGAACTATTTTTTAACAAATGTCTTATTTTTAAATTTCCTCAGTTAATACATTGCAACGCTTTGCTTACTTAAAATAATAATTCATGATACTATAATTTCCCAATTGTATGATAATAAATAAGAAAAAATACCAAGTTTACCAAGAAAACAGAGAGCTGTTTCACTTGGAAGTATAACTTCAGAGTGAAACGGGTTATATCAAGAATATGAATCAAAACTGCATGTGACTTTGAATAACTTTATAGTAATATTACAGCAAAATTCTTAAAATCCATTAAATATTAATTTCCTTAATTTATATAATTGAATCATCATTTCGAGGACATCAGATTTCCAATAGTATAACTGCTTCCATTAATGTTGTACGATTAAATTACCCTCATTAAATTCAGAATTATTGCATATATATATATATATAGATTACAATTTTAATTATATAAAATCCAATGTTTTATTAAAATATATGCGCAAAATTTTTTTTATGAAACTTCAAAATTTACATATTAATTTTAAGAAAAGCTTACTACACCTTCAAGTCAATAATGTGTGATATAAAATACATTATTGCTTTATGGCACACAAGCACCATCCAGCCTCCTACTTTAGATATAATTTATGAAGAATACTACATATTCAGAGCTTAAAACTAGCAGCAAAATATATTTATGCCTTATTAAAAGTTTAACGTTTCCTTGCTAAGAATTTTTTTAGAGATATAATATCCTGTAACAGTTTATGAACATGAAATGAATCCATGGCTAATTTTTTTGCACTAAAGCTTTTTTATACTTAATTTTTTTAATTTGAAAGAACTTTAAGCAATTGTTGTACCAAATCTGAAATTCAAGTGTTTTTTTTACTCAACTTGCCGTTATTGAAACTGGTGTTCAATTCAATCATTCTTAATTTGCCAACAAACTGACTAAACTATTTCATAGCAGAAATTTGTATGCAATTACTCAAGTAGTAATGTATTTCTTAAGTTTGTAATATTCAGCATCTCTGTGTTTCCGCTCTGCCACTAAGTACAATTTTTTACTTCAATTTTACTTGTTGACATGCATATATTATTTTGTGTGGATTGACGTTTATTTTTGCTTCTATGACCTACTAATTTAAAATAGTATCCAAAGGCTATCATCATTTTTTTATTTACTTACCGGCTAAAAATTGAGTGTATAAAACATGACATTAGCCTTCACTCTTACAGCGATTTATAATGCGTGTCTAATAGGACATTGTTAATCTCATTCAATTTTTTGACGCGTACAAGAAATAAGTTGTAAATTCTCTCAATTTTTGTTACGAAATTAAAATTGTACAGAGCGGACAGCACAACCACAAACCCTTACAATGCACACAAAGGTTGAAAACTTGGAGAAAATTATATAGTTGTAATTGAATCAAAGCAGAAGTTAAATACGTCAGGCTCATAAACATCAACCGAAGACAGTAGATTGAAATCAAGACTTGTAATGCGGAGATCTAAGTTAAAAATTTAAAGAGAAAAAAAGTTGTGTTGATCAATGTCATAGAAGAACAAACATTTTGTGAGGAAATAATCAACTATTTGGGATAAAATGTCTTTTGAAGAGGAGATGTAAGATATTTGTGAGTGATAAATTTTCTCCGATTGTAAGGGAAATTTTAGATATAAGGAATACTTTAAACTAATGAAAGAATTTTTAAGGAAAATTTTTTCCCGAATTTGCTTTTTCATGCATTGAATTAACTTAGCAGTGTACCTGCTGACTTTTTCATTAAGGAACCACATTATGAAATAACCACATGCATTTACTATCCTGAAAGACAAAGTAATGATGTAAGCAATGTATGCAATTTCTTGACAGGGACAAACTTTGCAAAATGGAGCAGTCCTCAGCTAATATTAACTTTCACTGCGAAATTCGACTTAAGTCACACGGCCAACATTATGTCTGACTGCGAAATTCGACTTCAGTCCACATCTAATAAAATGTCCAAAATCTGGTGTAATTCCATGTAATTCAGTATAATAAAGTGTTTTTTTTAAGAAATTGATTTTCATGTTTTTGTGTCAAAATGACATTTTTTGAGAATTTCTGAAAATTTATGAAACGCAGTGAAAGGGTTAATGTAACGTAAATTGGGGTAATTCGGACACCTTTTCAGGGTTTTTAAATTTTTTGTCAATTGTAATATACTGTGATCCTATCATTCTACATGAACCGCAAATGGGGCGTTATTTACAATGTGTAATGACCCGGTACACTAAAGCCTTGTAGATATTTTTCTGGATAATTTTTAGGAGAGGTACTTTAAAAAAAGAAAAAATGAGGTAATTCGGACACCAAAAAATTTCGTATTTTAAACTGAACAGAAATGATCTAAATCAAATACAAATGTTGCAAACTGAAGTTATTATGAGTCTATGTACACTGGACACACTCGAAAAATTTATCAACGCTTCCACCGTTGCACGAACCACTTGGCACAAGTAACACATTAGCTCTAGTCCGGTCTACTGGACTTCATAAAGGCGACTGAACAGCCTGCGCATGTCTCGTCTTCATCACTTGAGGACGACGAACTTGAAGAATATTTCATCTCTCATGCTGTCCTCGGCCACGTACTATTCCTCTTCCCCTGCAGCACTACCGCAATTAGCCTTGCTTGCTGCACTCATCGGCCAAGAATTTGCGTCGTCTGTATTAGGGTACAAAAACTGACCATCTACAAACGAGTGACTAAATTAGTAAGGGTTTTAATGGTACTTCTGCAACGCCAACCCATTTCAACCTACAACAAAGCTTTGTGGTAGATCAGACTTGATGAAAAAAATAAAATTAGTTTTTTTTTGACTTTTTTGAATTTCAAATATAATGTAGCTTTGAATACACTGAAGAAAGTTTTTCGCGGCTATTGATAAATTTCAGATTAATGATATCTCACTAAAAAATGCATTTCGGTCTCACTAGAAGCATCTAACAATTTTCATTAGTCAATTAAAGATAAAAAAGGACCAGGACTCCGAATTAACCCCATTTTACGGTACTATTTGCTTTTACCTATGAAAATATTCAGACATTTTAATTTAAATTGAATGATTTTATTCAATATCAATAAAAATTATAATACAAGATTATTTTTACGGGCGTGACAAAACGTTTAATTGTTAGGAATTTATCATTATGCAATTGTTAACTGTTATTTTGTTCTCCTCGAAAGTAAATTATCTCGGTTTTCTTTAGGTAATGGTATTTGTCAATCATCCTCAAGTTTCTAGTTTATTAAATGATAAAGATGAAGAAATTCTTTCATATTTGTCAAACATCATAGTAGAGGATAGTCACGATATTAAATCAGGTTATAAAATATCTTTCCATTTTAATGAAAATCCATATTTTACGAACAAAGTAATTGAGAAAGATTTCCAGATTAATGGAGATCCATCGTATAAAGCTACTGCTATAGATTGGAAAAGCCCTGATAGGAAAAAAGAAGCCCAATCTTTTGAAAGATGGTTTTCAGATCAGCAATCTGCTGTTGCAGATGAAATATTTGAAATAATCAAAGATGACATCTGGCCAAGTCCTTTGCAATACTATCTATCTGCAGATAATGACCACGAGCATGATAACGATGATGGTAGCAATTTAGATGACGTTAGTGAAGAAGATATTGACGAGGGCGATCTTGACGATGACGACGATGCAGAGGAGGTATGATCTAGTTAGGCTATCACCTCAATCTAGAGATTATCGTCACAAATCTTATTGAAACTTTAAAATAATAGTGTTTAGATTGGCAACACTTTTCTGGCGATTTTGCAGTCGTACTTTGTGTTTGTTTTATGTTTCAATAAATGTTTGTATCTTATTTTCTAACTAATATTCTTGTTTGTTTTTCTTTGTTCCATTCACCCTGATCAATGTTGTATATAGAATACTGCTAAAAATGGAATCGAAGTAATTATTCTAGTACAATGCAAACAAATATCACCCTCCATTGGGCATAAAGGTACACTTCTGAAACTGTATTATATTAACCTGCTTTAAATTTAAGACTAAAGGTAGTGTTCAACTATACAATTATTATTAGGGTGCACCTCAAAATATTTTCTGAAACTGAAACATTTATGTAAAGCTCATGCTACACGAACAAATTTTGTCAACTGAATGAAACACTTATCGCCGACTTTTGTCGTTGGTTTGGTATGCTACATGAACGATTTTAGTTGGCAACCAAAATTGGTCCGGTATCAGTGTTACAACCCATTCTGTTTCAGTTGCTTCATTATAAAACGTTTAAGAAGGAATTACAAAACATCTCGTCTTTGCAAATAGATTGAGCTAAGAAATATTGCTCATGTAACAGCAGTACAACTAAGAGATTAAAATATTTTTGAATAATATATGCAGAAGTTTTAAGCTTTGTCTTTGTTGAAACAATTTATTCGTATTATCTTGAATATTAAAATTTTCGAATTTTTCATCCTCATAAAATACTTAAAATACGTATTTTCGAACGAAAAAATAATTTTTTTCATGCTAATATTTTAAATGCATTTCAAATATTGTTTAATAACTTCCTCGCGTTGATCGTATATATGTATCCCCCTAGAATGAGTCTAAATTGATGAAATCGCATTATAAAAATATGATTATCATAAACCGGGCAGACTTGTATGTAAACTGATGCGTATTTTCCTTTGAGAGAGCATTATCACTGTTAAATTGCGATGGCTGTTGTTTACTTTGAAATTAAACCAAGCATCCATGCCTGAACTGTTTGAACAATGCGTGGGGTCCACAAAACTAGGCCGTGATTAACTTCCCAATCTATGAACAATGAAGAAATTATGATTGTTTAAACCAAGTATCTATAGCTTGCTTTGTTTTAATAATACGTGGGGTTCGCAAATAGGGTTGGCATGTTTTAAACATGACCTGGTTTTAAACTAACAATTGTTTTTCAACTGTTTTATTTCCCACTAAAAAATCGTAGAATTTCCATTTTGTTTGTGTATGGAACGAAAAATGAATGGTGACAGTTCATAATTCAGTTTCTTACTGTTTTCTGCAAAATTTAATACCTTGAGGTGATCCTTAAACGTTTTTTCTGTAAAAATACACATTTTGCCAACTATGTTCGCACAATTATGGGGTGATTAACTTCCCAATCATATATATATATATATATATATATATATA
>CABFPE010000050.1:103597-125975 GCA_900660155.1 Hofstenia miamia | reverse complement strand
TATATATATATATATATATTAGAGCTATGTGAGCAGAGATATTTTTACTTCATGACTTAAAAGAAAATTGAATGTTCATGAAATATTTGTAACTCAATAACCTGAAACGAAATTTAAGCATTTGAATTGCTTTTAGTAAAGTGAAAATAAAGTAGATATGCCATATATTAACACTAATCGCGAGTTAGCCAAGTTCTAAAAACTTTTATTATCAACAAATGGACTTTGATATTAAAGTTGTAAATATGTATTGTGTTAGCCATCTTGCGAAGCTAAACAGAGTATAATTTATTAAGCTTTTAGGTAAAGAACTAGTTCACAATGAAATGGAGGCATTTTGTAATTTTTCTTGTGCTTGGAAACATGATGCTTATGTATCTAACTCGCAATAGCCTGTTCGTTGCGATTATTACAATGACGAATATAGATAATAACTTAGAAAATGTACATCAAGAGAGCATTTGTGGGCATTCAGAAAAGCTTAACTCTTCTGAATATTCGTTAGATATTGAAGGCCAAAGAAATGACCGATTGTTTGACTGGTCGTTTCTTGAAATAGACGTGATTTTTGCTTCTTATTTCATTACGTATGTCGTGTTTCAGTTAATTGCTGGATTTGTCTCAGAATTATTTTCTCCCATGTTAATTTTTAACTTAAGCCATATAACGCATGGTAGTCTCAATTGCTTAATTCCGTTTTTTAGTCATTGTGGAGCCTTTTATGTAGCTTTTCTTCGCAGCTTCTGTGTTTTATTTTCAAATTCGATAGTTTTCGCAATAATTTCAAGTCACTCAAAGCATGTTGCCATGTCTACAGGAATGGCCAGCTGCATTGCTTGTTTGTCTGGAATTGCTGTTCCATTTTACTCAAATTACTTCATGCAAGAAGATATCTTTAACCGAAATACTTGGCAAAAATTATTTTATGTAAATGGTTTTATTGGGTCATCTGGTATTATTACCTTGAATTCCATGCTTTGGATTGGGAAAACAAAATCATATTTATTGAAAAATGTATCATAACTTATAATTGAAGTCTATTACTATTTAGTAGTTATTAGAATTGCATCACTTGTATTAATATCTTCAAATTCATGTGTATGAAGACATGCTATACTGAAGTGCTCGAGCCCTCAAGCTCATTTGTTTGTCATCTTTAATAAGATTTAATCACAATTCACTTATTGGGAAATGAAACAAAATTGTCAATGGCGATAAATCAAGAATTACTTGAACGTGTGCACAATAATGAATTTTTAAATTTACTAGGATTGGATGTATATCACCTAGTAATTTATAATTAACGTTAGAAAGCGATAGACACAGCATTTAAAGTTAATAATAGAAGAAACTTTGAATACAGCTAAGGAGATTATAACTTGCTAAACCTTAAACTCAATATCCTTAAAGGTGCGCCTACCTGTAAAGTTAATTCATAAATCTTGTTCAGCAAGTATAAAATATCAAAGGAAGATTTGTAATAAATCAGACTGAAAATACAGGAGCAATTCAATGTAATCAGCAAAATGTGAATAAATATAATTAGTCAATAAGGAAATGTATCTAGCTGTCAACTACTCAATACTTTCCTAATGTAAACACTGCAGAAGACAAAGAAAGAGTTAACACTCTGGTAGCCTGGTATCAATAATTTACTGTCAAAATGTTTCATATGAGTAATGAATAATGGTGAAAAATTGCAAACATTGAAGAGATTACTAATAAGTTTTCAATTAATAATGTAACAAATTTTATGATATAACTTAATCCTTATTTTGAAATCAACATATCTTTAAAAACCTTTATTTTCTTGGTAAAAAATCCATTCCGGAAGATAAGGAAAATAATGACAAAAAAATCTCTGGGTTTTTAAAAATTAAGTGCAAATTTATTCAAATGAGTTTATTGCATGCAATTTAAATGTATTCACTTAAAGTTACCTATTTAAAAACACCTTCATTATCCTAATCTATTAAGATAATGGGATTAAGAATTGTTGTTGTAAACCTATATTGAAAAAAAAATTATTTAAATTTACGAAATTAAAATGTATTTTCATCATCAAACAAGCAAACTATGCATGTATTCTCATATGATTCGATCCAATCGTAAATGTATTTACATCGGATCTACAAGTGTATGTAGAAGGGTGTTAGTACAATTTCAGTGTGTGGAAAAACTTTTTGTTTGCGTATGCACTGATACATTAAAGGCTGATTTAAACATAAATATGATCAGTTTGAATATGTCAATTAAATTTGTATTGGAAAACTTACATGCATCAGAATTAAGAAAAAGACACATTTAATTACTGTAAAAAGTTAAATTTACAATGGCAAAAATGGGTAAAAAGTCCTCAAAAATATACTAACATATTAAATTTTTATTTGACAGACGGTCAAAGCGTTTGTAAGTGAGTTATGAATGAAATGAAAGAAATTCAAATCCTAATGACGTGGGTTTGCAGGACATGGGTGTGAAAATGGTCCAATGTTGATGAGTGACAACAAAAAGCACTGAGTGCGTGCAAAAAATCTCGAAGATGATTAATCCTGAAAATGATTTCTTGGTAAAACTGAAAAGAAAACAAGGCTGTATAAATATAATTCTGAAACAATGAGGTAAAGGTCCAAATGGAAGTCTCCATGTTGAGTACTACCAAATTAAGCCAGAATGTCCGAGGGGATTCTCATCACCTTTTCTTACAAAAAATGGATTGAAGATGAGCACATGTAAGAAGAACAAACATTGAACAAGGACTTCTACAAAGAATTCCAAGACTATCTTTAGCACAGTAGTTCGACCTAAATTGATGAATGAGATTAAGGTATGTGGTAAAGTCCTCACTTAGTCACCCTAGTTGAGACGGATGCATTATCTTTATTGAGGTGGGTGCAACATGACCTACTAGGGTTCAAAGCAATTGAAGAGAATTGCAAAATCGGTGCTCGCTGCTGAAACTATCAATTGTGATGAAGGTATTGACCAAGTGGTATTTATCAACTATAACATCAATTATATCAAGGATATCTGCAGTGTTGTTTTGAAAATTTCAGTGCATGCTAATCGTAAATCGTTGTTTTCAGCAATGACATCTCATGGGAGAGGACCTACAAGAAGCGGCTATTAATTGACTTTGAATGTATTCCATAAGGGATAATACGTCTTGAGTTGGAACTGAAGCACATATCTGCAAATGAGATGTTGGAAAATTGCTTAATAAATAAGAAGGCAGTAGGGCCACTAAAATTCCTTATCAAGTAAGTTTGTTCAAGAAGAGTGTTATTATTTCTTTCCAAGACTAACGAAAAAACAGTTTAAACAATTGTACGTAGCTGGTGACGTTATTATATAATCCCGTACTGGGTGTTTGTAGTTTTAGAATAACTTACTATAAATCTTTACTTTGTAATGAAATTTGCTTAAACAAAAGTATGTCCACCATTGTCATTAACCATTTCGTACTTCATTTATTTACAAAATATGATAAAATAGTAATGAATGCATGCATACTGTTGTTATCTCTTAGCTATTGTTAACTAATGAGTGAGGCAACCAAAAATTATCCTACAAAATTATAGAATGTAACCTAGTGATCTGAAAAATGCATTTATGTAGCAAAATATCCAAACTTTTGCATTCAACTGTAAAATTAAAATCTGTTGTGCTACATGAACTATAACTGTATTTATCTTCTTAGGACGTTTTTCCAGAAGGCCATAATTGGCATTGGATAACATTTCTTCAATGGTTCATCTTTACTGATACTAATGGTTTAATAATGGACTTTAGAACTGAAATGTGATGAATGTATAAGCTAAGTTTAAAATATCAAAAAACCACAAACAACTGTTTCTTGAAACAAAATGTAACTTGAGTGTATCAGAATAAAGCAAACAATCAATGACGTTGCATGTTTATTGAAGAGCTTAAAGGATATTTCACACAAATGCAACTTACAAATAAAAAAATAGTTGAATTCTATCACTTTTAAGGAACTTTTTTTTAAATTTAGTGTATACTTTAGATTTCAACGACTTTAAGATCCAGCATTTAGGATCTTAAGCAGTTCCTACGGGATTCATCACATTGTGTACTACTATTGAACTCTTAGCATTTTCTTATTAATGTGGCAGCATTTAGAAATGGGTCGCACATGGGTGAATATTGACATCATTGATGAGTTAGGTTGGGCTTATTTGCAAAGCAACGATGCACTTGGCTTCGGTTGAGTTAAGAAATCCTGACTAATTTCCTCCGCTAGAATACATGTATATATAGTTATATTATGTCGCTATGTACACCTAACAAATTATATATGTCGCTATGTTCTTGTTAAAAATAAATAATGATAATAAATGTGATTTTAATGCCCGCAGTGGTGGCAATCGATGCACAGGGTACTATTAGAAGGACTGTTTTAGAACAAAAATAATTTTTTGACAGACTAATATATCTATATAATTGTTCAACAGTGCAGTGAGTAATTCAGCCGAAAGTTGGCAAACTTAAAATATATTGCATAATTATAGTTAGAATTTTAGTAAATATATCCATTCACAGTAATCCAATGTCACACAGCAATTTTTTCTACAGAATTCCATGCTATGTATACCTTGATGTCTCGCCATGTACGCTTTTTGAGCGTTTTGTTTATATCTAGTTACATATTATAAATATATATAACTATGTATATATATATATATATATATTATATATATATATATATATATATACAACACAGTTGTTTTAAAATAATAGGTGAATGTGAAACCGAATTACTGATTTACCAAGTCGAGGCTAATCAAAAAACGAAATATAGCATACATTCAATAGCAAGATTTTTTAAGCAAGACATCGAATTTGACAATTCAAAGCAACAACAATGTATGAACATTTGTATTCGAGTGGATGATGCCATGATCCAGGTTCGGTACCTTGCCTCTAAAAGTATCCCCCACTAAGAACGGCGGAGACCCTGGCACGCAAAGCGCTGATCTGTGTCGAAACCCGAAATTCAGTAGAGAGGGTTTTGCCTCTCTTGCTTTGGTCAATCAAATCTACTAACAGTGGTAACGTCATGAGCCCCTTCTGCAGCTAAGAAACCATTGTGGATACAGAAAAGCTGCCTCATGCGAGGAGGTACAGCAAACACCGGATCTTGACCTATCTCATAAACAAGAAGGAAGGAAGTTACCCCATGAGACGCACTCATATTGGCACCAGTGAGCATTCTTACTAAGCGTGCTTCCACAGTGCCGCCGTCTGTCTACTAAAACCAAACAGACAAGATTCACAACCGTCAACACCCCATATGCACAAGTGCACATGGCGGCAACATCTACCTTTTTGCTTAACGCCCACTGTATGTACGGGCATCCGTCCAGTGACGCACCCCTCAAGCATTGACGTTGCCAAGGAGACTGATGGAAGATGGTTTAGGTACACTTCCCTTTAGATTTCCTAAATTTGTAATAACTATTTAGACACTATACAAACAGAATTAAAATATATTAAGCATTCTTTGAAAAGATAACTTATTCTTTACACATCCTTAATAAAATTCTTAGGAAACAGATGAATTTTTGCAATAAGTGTAGCAGCAATTGACCCTTTACAACATCTAACTGAGACAAGATGTCGGAGAGGTGAATTTTCCATCTTGTCTAGTAAAAACAGTTTTGTGATTAGAATTGAGGAGAAAGATATTTTGCATCTCATATTAGTCGCTACTTGCTTAAAGAATACATTCCGCACAGAAACGAATACATTAATTGTTTTACCAGCCCATGCAGAATTGGAAATGGTCTAGTCCGGTCTGTAATATATGCAAATAATCGGCCTTATATCCAATCCTTTTAAATAATATTCCGTTTCACACCTAATACTCAAATGAGATTAGATGCGGATTACTCAATGAATTGAATTGCCATTAATTTAGAGGAATTGCGAAAAACAGCATAGTAATGACATAATCGTAAATTGCAACCAGGGAGTGCTCATGACGAGTCGCAACTAACTTCATATATTAGAGGGGCAAAATTTTTCATTACAATTAAGGCTATGCTATGCTCGCAATTTAGGGTTTGCGTTTTTAAAGTATACATCAAAGAGTCCAAACGATCCATACTTTTACAATTTAAGAAGTAAGCAGTCCTGGTCTGATATATTTGGTCTGGTCCGGAAAGGGGGGTATTTGCAACTTTGAGCCCCCGCTATTATAATTGTTGCAGTCATAGCACTTAGCCCTTAGTTACATTTGGGGGTTTTGATAAGTAGCAATTAGTGCTATGTCCTCCCAGAATTTGTGTTAGTTACATCTGGCAGGTATAAATGGCTAGGCAAGCACTTTTGCTATCAATTTCTTTGCGTTAATTGACTTTGTTTACATAAAAAGGGATATATATATATATATCACAATTTTATATCACGCTCTTACAGTTTTTCAATAACTTGATGCAATCTTATCGTTCTCTTTGATGTTAACGCCCTTTTTGATATTATACGTGCTCAGTGGTAGTTACATTTTGTTTCAGTCATTTGCATAACGTAGTTAAATGGATAAGTCAACTGTTGAAAAGAATTTGAAATCGAGAAGTTTACATTGTTATCGGCCTCCAACAAAGGAGAAACCTCAAATTTTTGAAATCCATGGAAGAAAAAAACTAGACTTCAACGATAGAACTTCACATTATCGCAACTTTCTAGCATCCAAGCCGTAGGTCCTAATCTTTGATTAGTAATTCGCCACACGATCATTTCTTGGTGCCAACAAATTTGCCATGACTGCCAGTGAAGAGATTAGCACTTACCTAACTCTCTATCAGCACCGTCTTTAACAACTCTTTGGTCTTCTGGTACTACAACAAGTACACATTTCCGATTCTAAAGGATATTGAGCTTTGGCTTTTTACTAAGCGGATGACATTGTGACAGATCAACGAGGCAACCTTTCTCAGAAAGTGCTAAAATGATGGTGCTCTTAAAAGTCAGCAAGTTTTTTACATAGCGAATTTGACAAAATAGACATTTTTGTGCTTGCAGTTTTTACTATGTTTACTTGAAAATTATGTTTTTGAGTCATTTAATCAACTGTATAACAATACGAAAATGCGTGTGTGGATATTACAAGACTAAATTGTAGGGGCCGGTTGGATGCGGGCATGCTTAGACTGCTTGCGGGTGTGGGCTGGGTACAGCAAAAAGCTAAAGACAGGTAATACATTAGAATGATGTGGTAGTGGTGAACATTTGGTTTGCCAAATTTTAGAAATTTAAGGTCTTGTGCAACATTTTAGCTTATAAATCAATATCACTCGACGAAAATCGTTTACAAAAACTGCTAACCAGAATAAAACTCTGAGTCTTTAGGTTTATGCATAAATAAACTTTGTTCTTTCAATCAACTAATAACTTATTAGATGGAATCAACGAAAATAGTTCTTTGCTCAGTGAATTTTTGGGCTCTAGAGTTAGTAAAGATTTACAATAAATATTTTTCATTTAAAAGATATACTACATAGTCCCTACATATACATGTTAAAGATTAAAAAAGAAATTTAAAAATTTGGCCTTGCATTGATGCACTAATGGTTGGGATCATAATTTCTCCAAAGTTTTGTGGATCGAACCCAAGATGATACATATTTACACAGATCTTGCCATCCCCGCATTCATAGAGGCAGGGGCATTAAATTTATTGGTATATTTACAAATATTTGTTAAAAAATTGTACATAAATAATCAAACTAATGCATTCAACCAGAAAGCCAATAGTTACAATATTATAATAAGAAACACAGATTATAGCGCTCAGAGAAGATTCATAACTTTTCAAAGCATCTTATTTTCTTACAGGCAAAAATTCTAATAAACGTTTATATTTTATTATTACAAAATTCTATTAAATATACCGCTTTCAAATATTCTCATAGTATTTGTTCCGGGATAGATATGATTTGAATGTCAATCAACTTCAGTTGTTACAGTTGTCCTCCTAGTTTCATCTACATTTGTGGATGTGCTTCTTGTTTGTTTGAGCGTGCGTTTTTTGAAAAATTCTTTTCGAAATCGTTTGTTACCCAATAGATATAAGAAAAATGTACAACCCGAGTTCACAATATGAAAAACTTCTTCAACATTGTCTAAGATGTAACTCCACTTCCTTAATTCATAACTAACGTCTTCATTATCGCTCACGTACACATGCAAAGCAGTGGAGAACTGTGTAGGTATTGTTAAAATCAAAAACATCACAGCAACTAATAGCAGCATTTTTAAAGCGTTCTGCTCATCTTTTGAAAGAGATTCATTGTGGGCGAAAATAACTTTAGCTTTTCTATGTTTTTGCAGAAGCTTAATTGCAATTGCTAAGCTCATAATTAGAACTATAATTACCGGGACTGTATTATTTGTCCATAATGTGACATCGACTAATTCGTAAAACATTCCCGAGAGCTTCGCCACACATTCCTTTGCCGAGTTGCCATGCCATGAAGCGTAAATTATTGGCATATTAATTGCGTAGATAACAAAAGTCCCGAGAAAAACCACGACTTTTGCAGGGATATTACTCTTTGAATGGTGCAGGTAAAAATATGGCATGTAAACTGCTATTAATCTATCTGCCGTTATGGCAACTACAATCCAGTTTGTGGCATACGTTGAAACAAAGTCTAACGCCATTTCTAAAATACATTTTATATTTTATTTTTATCGACAAGATTTTTTTAAGTTTGTTGTTCGACCTTAAGCTGCCTGATTTCCCTTTAACCTTAAACAGCTTATGAACTTTTTTTGAAAATTTTTTATCGGTCTTGAAATAATTTCAAAATGCTTCGTTGCCACGAGTACTGCTTTTGCGAACGACACTTTTCAACACGGATTATTTACAGTTAAAGTTTGTTATTGCTTCATGCTTTTTAAGTACAGAAATATTATTTAGTACAAATTTTCAATTTGCCATTCAAGCACGTTTAACAAAAGTGTATCACTGCCTAACGATTTACAAATTTGCAGAAAATTCTTTGAAAATCGGTTTGCAATTCAAAAGAATATCATGCTGTTTAAGTATCAGAACAAACATTTTTCCCATATATTCAAACAATTTCTTCCAAGCGTATTAAGAAATTTGGTAAATTTGCTCCCACTAATTGGCCGCGTCTTAAGCCTAAACGAAATACGAGACATCTTTTATTCTGAGGTGCTTTCAGATTTTAGATATCTTTTCTTATTTAGTTCGTGAGATATAAGAGTTGCAATTTCATTCAAGAATTAATTAAAAAATTTTAAGAATTCAGAGGCTGCTTAAGATCTACATTTTTAATACTAAAAATATTTCATCCTCCACAAATATCAAGAACTTACCAAAGGCACATAAATATGTATTAAAGCCAAAGTCCCTTCCTATCCATATTTGGATTGGGTCGACTATGCCATCAAATAAAATTGAGAAGCTTCCAGTTACGGCAAGTGCTAAACAACATAATATTCAACTGCAATCATGCATGTATTTAGATTAATAGTTGACAAGTTGATAAAAATGATAAGTTCTTTATAAATTCATCAAAACATCTGCAAAAAATTTAGGGACATTATTTGATTAAAAATATTCTATGTAATTATAATAGCTATGCATATAGAATGATGAAAAAATTACGGCATCAACAAAAATATGTTACAAGAGATAAAAATGTAAGACTAACATAAGTTCATATTGAAAACATAAATTGTCTGTCACACCAATCATCTCATTTCCAAGTGAATGTTAATATCATAGGCTAACATGCTGGCAAGACATTAGGTCTATTCAGCCTATGAGGATTTCCTCCCTCTATTAATCTTTTGATTTTTTATCAAAAACTTTTGAAGCTTTACTAATAAGACTAATGACTTTCCTAAATTTTATTGGGTATCATACACCCTCTAATAACCATTTCTAGATCTCTGCTTATTTTATAGATTGTATTGTTTTTCAAACGGTGTTTAGACTTCCAATTTTCGAAAATTGCCAAAACCAAAATTTAAAATAATTCAAAAACCCAAATTTTGACATTTAATAACATCAAATTTCTGAACACATCACATTGATAGTGCAGATGTAAAGAATCTTTTGTCCAATCCAGAGTTAGATAGCGGAGATGAAATAGGCCAAAAAGCCCAAGTCGAATAGGGTTAATAGGTAGATATTTTTAGCATATTTTTGGCGCTTTGTAGCTAGATCCATAAGCTAGAACCAAATACAAATAAAGCAATGACCAAGGATGAAAATATTATATTTTAGAAGTTAGTTAAAAATTTCTAGATACAAAACACAAATACAATTGACAGTAGACACAAACCTACTTCACTCATTGTTAACGAGGTTTGTACACTTTAAACTTCAAATAATGCCACAGAATCAATAAAATTAATTAAAATCTCATAAAATCAAATTTTATTTAAATGTTCCCTGAAATCAGGAAAGGTGAAATCCTGAGGCATAGTTCAGCTAATTGAAATAAGTAGGAAACAAGATATAGGAAATACTTCACAAACCTTGAATATAAAAGATGTGCTGGGGACCACGAAGCATCATTTTTGCATAATAGAATGAAAGAAAGTTAAGAAAAAGTCCTATTAAAGAAAATATCAGTGCCACAACCATAACCGCATCTATAATATGCTTAGTTGATTTCTCAATCTGGTCCTGTATTGTAGAATTTATTTCATGAATCGCCATTTCGAATGATAATGTGAAAATGTTAAGAGATTATTTATTTATGGTTAGACAAATAAATTCTATTCGGACGTTAAAATTTGATTGATTCATTTTGTAAATGACAACAACTGGTGTGCAGCTAACGGAAGTTTACATCCGAAGTTTAAAACACAGTGCAATAAAATACATTAAATTAAAATATAACAACGAAGCAGTAAAAAATGTAGGGACTAAAATTATTCATTAAGGGGTATGAGATTTGATAGGGTAAAAATTCTTCTATGATTTCTACCACTTTTCCAGTGTAATTTTAGTGCAGTTTGAGGTTCAACAATCTCAATAATAGATTATTCCTGAATATTCTAAAAAAATGAATGCCGTATAGGATGGGCAATTGTTGAATAGCTTATTGAAAATTCTTGTTTTCTTTGAAGATCTAAACAAAAAATTTAAATTTCTTTTGAGGGAAAATTTTATTTAATTTAACTCTCTAGAATCCTTTAATGAAGTAACTAGTTATCAATTTCTGACTACTAAAAGAAAATTTTAGGTAAGATAGATTTTCAGTGAGTATGTTATGATTAATAAAATCAAAGGCCTTTGAATGATCTAAGCAGGCTATAGCTACACATTTATAAGAATCGAGTAATACTCTCCATTTCATAGGTAGCGTAGTTAATCAGTGTTAGAACCGTGCCTTGATTTTTCGACACGAGCAGGGGATGAAAAGACGCAGTTAAGCACGAGCACGGCAGGACACGCCACAGCACGAAATTTAAAAAAAATTTCAAGCACCAACCCCGCACGATACGAAAATCTATAAATTTTTAGTTGAATGTAAAATGCGTCCTAGATTAAACCTGTATAAATGAAATGTTTTTGGAAGCAAATTATGTCAATAGTTTAACAAATTGTTCCAGAAACAAAATTTTCGATGATTTTAATATGCAAATTAATTGATTTAGAAATTCAAAATATAAAATATATTTCATACGTTTTTAATCTGGGCACGAGCACAGCACGGTCCGGCATGCACCAAATAAAACACGGCAAGGTTCTAACAGTAGTTAATAGTGCATCAGTTGAGAATTTTTTGTGAAATCCAAATGATACTTATTTAAATGTTCCAATATTTGATTATGTACTATATCTTTCGAATATTCAGAAGCAGTTGAAATTCGTTGATAATTAATTAGATTTTATACAAATTGTAATAAAGTAATACAATTTCTTGGTTTTAATGCCAAATATAAATATAAATACATACATATTTTCCTTTCCTTTAGCTGTTGTTGAATACTAATTAAATTTGGTCAATTTAAATGTTAAGGATTAGCCAATAAGATCTTTGTAGTTGCCTAGTTACACTTTGTTTATATTGAGCATAAGCTGTGTCCATATGCGACATTTCGTTAAGTAGCAAAGAGTGATTTATTTGCAGCTTTGAAACAATAAATAAATTTTACAGTACATAAAAATAATTGAAATTTAACACCCAATATTTTACGAAATACTTNTAATTATAAAAAAATTGTGATTTTTGGAAGAAATAATGCATTAGAAAAGTTTAAATATGTTCTACAAATTATTATATACTGAATTATACATTAATTCTTTTGATACATCTGTAGAACATCAGCATCCTAGAAGCGTCTCACTAGGATATGAGACACCTGCGATATCAATAGGATGAGTTAGAATGCATTTGCCGCAGTTAATTTTTGACTGGGTTTTTCTAATCGATTGCGAATATTCTCGAAATTCTCGGGAGAAATTTTGATACTCTTACATGTACTCTTATACTTTCTATTAACAGATAATATGCATGCAAGGTCTCATAATTGCTACCTACATATAAACCCAAACTCGTATTAAATGCATTAAATGCCTACGTACTATAATTAGCAATTTCTCATTAAATATGGACCCTAGAATTGCTTTCAAGTTCAAAATTTGTTGCTAGGCGTCATCAGCATTAAATAGATACAAAATAAAGGAGATTAAATAGTTATTAGTTACTACGTGGAAATCCCGCTTTGCGGACTAAATACAAACACCCTAGTATGCTAAAATAGTGTCATTATATTTCGTATTTTTTATGAAAATTAAATTATTAATTTGAGTCAAAAGATCATTAAGAAATTCCTTAACGCATATAGTTTATGTACTTATGTATAAATCATTCTCTAAATACACTCAACATGACCTTTATTTGAAAAAGTAAGTATGTAAATTTGTAAATTATGCGCAACTAAGCAAGCCTCTGCGTGCGTTTTCGATAATTGGGGTGACAGCTGACAGATTTATTAATAACTTAACAAATTTCATTTTCTTAAAAACTACATACTTAAAAAATTAATTAGAGCAAATACGCACCTGTACAAAAACGAACTGATTTGCATTGCCTAGTTCCTATAGTGCCAACCCAGGTTGAGAATTGATACTAACTTAGTATTATTTATACTTTCACTATAATTACTTTAGTATAATGCGTATTACGTTTAAGTCTTTCATAAGTTTTGCACATATAGGGACGCCTAATAATAAAGACACAATATGTATAAGAATTAATTACTACGTGCTCCGTCACATATTTGAAATTTATAGAATTAATCTAATGATAAATGAAATGAAACAATCAATTCACAGTTCATTACAAAACACAAATCAAAGTATTACAAAGAATAGCACTTAATAGATAAAAACAATACACGCAACAATGCTAAACACAAATTATAATTATTTTGAGTTATATCAAGGGGATACGATTTTTTTAGCATATTAAAGAAAAAAATTAAGAATTCGCAATTTTAAATTGAAAAAAATCGCAGTTTCTACCTGCTACCTTTAGATTTTGTGCACGTAATATTTGTTCATGTAAGTGCTTCAGTATTGCTAAATACTAAGTATGTTTTGGCTTCCGTTGTCGGATGCACTGCATCCACAACAATGTAATGTACAGAGTCCTTTACAGTCGATTTCCAGGTGGTACATAAGCAATTTTATCTTTTCCTGCTAATTTTTTATTATAGTATGTTTATCAAAATTGTAAAATTTTAACAAAAAGTTATGCCATCTATAATAAAATTCTTCGTACTGTTCTGACGCTTTAACATTGCCAATGAGTAAGAAACCAGCAAAATATCTATGAATTCTTCTAATAGATACAATAGAAAAGACATGTATTATAATTATATTCCAATTAGAAAAAAAGAACACTTATTATTATAGTATAGTCTACCGTGGCTTTGAAAAATAAAACAAAGGCATTTGAAAAATAATATGACACTACAAAACATAAATGGGGAATGAAGTTAACTTACTTCTCTTAATGCCTCTTGGTACTGGCAATCTACTTCTGTCTTCTATTTCTTTCTTCATACTTTCCTTGATTGCTCCCTCTGTTTCTACAACTGCGGTTTCTGCTGTTTCTACCACTATTTCTACTACTACATCTTCCACCTCATTTTCCTTTTGCTTCGTCTGTTCAGCTCTTCTTTTTTCCTTATTCTCATTCAGCTTCAACTTTCTGACCTGACTTGCAAGCCTCTGTTCTGTAACTTCTAATCCTGTTTCTTCTTTTCTCCATTCTTCCAATATTCTTTTCCTATGACACACCAACGTGTCTGCTTCTTCTGTAACACTCCAATGCTATCCTGTTATTATTATTATTATAACAAAATCAAGCCTACTAGACACTCTAACTTAATCGATTATTTTCTTTCCGACACTCCTAATAAGTATAAGACTAACATTTGAATCATTTAGCGGGCACAATCTTTGTATCTACGTAAGTAATTATAAATATAGCGTCAAATCAAAAAAACAATTTTTACAAGGGACTTTAATTATTTTAATGATCTACACTTTTTTCATCTAATGCGGAACATTTCTTTTGATCAAATTTTTACGTTTTAATCCGGGGATCACATGGTGAGATTTACTACACGTGAAATCACCTCCGCGTTAAATCGCGTTGATTCACTCAGGACGAAATTAATCAGCACTAATTACTCCGCTGCGGTTAGGCATCCTCGTGAATGCCGCCTAATTAAGCAGCAGCTAATCATCAAGAATAAATTATTTGAGATTGCCAAGCGCAATCCAATTAAATCGAACTAGACCAATTATGAAAACGCCAAGCATGTAATTAAAAAACTTCGTAACTTAAATTATGATTTTAGGATTAAAGATTATTTTAAAAAATTAAAAAAATTTAGTCAAAAATGGAATTTTGTAGAAAGAAGCATTGAAAAATCTAAAGGTTTAAATATAAACATTGAAGGGTTACGTGATGATAACATGATCATGCAGGGATAAACGCAAAATTACAAATGTATTAAACAAAATTTTTGAAAACATGGGTAAGTTTGAATTTAAATCAATCCGAAACAAAATATTTCTTCTAACACTAAAATTTATTGTAACGTCAAAACTCAATTTAACTTCAGCTATATTTCATATTACGATTTATGAAAAGAAGTTTTTAAACTTGACGAAAACAAATCATGCGGTTCTAGTCACTTGCCATTTTGGATAATTAAAAAGTATTTTCATATATTTAGCGAATATCTTCTTTTAATATTTAATCAATGTATTATTAACAATCAATTTCTAGATATTTTGAAAAAATCTGATATTTCACCACTATGCAAAAAGGCGACCCATTAGATCCCAATAATTATCGTCCCATTAGTATTACTCATCCGTTTGCTAACATATTTGAAAAAATTTTTGCAGCACAAATGTATAAATTTATTAAAGAGAATCGCATTTTATCAGAAAATCAATACGGATTCAGGCCAAACTTCAGCACAACGAACGCAATTTTGTCACTTACCAAAAAACAAAATCTAATTTAAATAAGAAATTGTCCACAACGATTGCATTTCTCGATCATAGAAAGGCCTTTAATTCAATGAATTTTGAAATTTTACAGTAAAAATTGTTTGCTCAATCAATGTCTTAGCAAAGAAGCGACTAAATTTCTTTTAGTTTTTTAAGGAATCGTAAGCAAAGTGTAAAAATTGATAGAATCTATTCAAACTATGACAAAAACAAATTTAGGCGTTCCCCAAGGAACTGTACTAGGACCAATATTGTTTTCTCTTTAAGTGAATGATATTTCCGAAACAATTTCTAACGGAGCTATATATCAATACATGTGTACAATGATACATGTGTACTAAGAACAGCTCAAAATCCTTACGAAGCAAACAGACAATTAAGTAAAGACATTGAAAACCTAATTGTATATTTTAATATAAATAAATTGAAAATTAATGCAGATAAAACACAATTTTTATCATCTTTTCACCGAAGGATCATAAAAAATTTCCGAAAATATTAATATTACCATATGTAATAATGAAATTAAGCAAAGCAATTATCTAGGAGTAGTGATCGACAAAGAAATGAAATTTGATGAATTCCTTTCCTTAAAATTACGAAAAATGGCAGCTGGTGTAAAATACATATTTCATCTTGGGCATATAGGGAATCAATTCATACAGAATTAATACACTCATTTGTTTTAAGTCATTTAAATTATTGTTATTTTTTATTTCAAAGTATTAACGCTCATAATAGGTCATCCTTAGCAAGAATATATAATTGAGCCTTAAGATCACTAAATTATATTGATAAGCATCAATCAGTCAATGAACGTTGATCACCTTATAATATTTTGTCTCCACTTTATTCTATTCAGTATCAATCTTTGTGTTTAATTCATAAGTTTATAAATGAATGTAATTTTCTAAATTATCTACAAGAATATATTCAGCTCAATCAAAGAACAAATAAAATTTTCAGTAAAACTAACCGGCAGGACTCTTTTACATTTAATTCTTGCGCATTGTGGAGAATAATCTAGATGTTACTACAGAAATCAAACCAAATTATAAACATTTTGGGAAAAAAAATTAAGGATTACTTATAGAAAAAGCAATCGTTATTGGGCATTTCCAATCGATTACATACATGGAGTCCGTATATCTAAAAATAGTGCCCTTTAAGTAATTGCGCATATTTATTGATTTTGCATATTTTATATATATATATATATATATATATATATGTATATTTTTGTTTGTACTATCCTCCTTTGTTATTTTTTTTCAGCAATAAATTTGCTTTTGCTCTTATTATTATTTGAATGCTAGGAGTCTCAATTTTAACAGAAATGATTTTCTTAACTTAATAAATACGATAGGTCAAAACACAATATTCTTAATTACAGAAACTTGGTTACAGCATGACACTAACTCTAATTTGTTTAATCCTGACCGATATTACATTGACATTTTCATAAAAAACAGATTGGGTAGAGGTGGCGGACTCATGATATTAGCTCCAAAATGTTTAAAGCCAGCGCGTAAATTTGAATATGAACTAAACCACGATATATTAGAATTACTCTGGATAAAAAATGTATAATTTGAAAATAAATGTCATAAGGAACTGATTAATATCAAATATAATCTAAATAAAAATCACCAAAATGACTATCTAAATTATAAGTGAAATGAAATTTCCAAAATAAGTGACCCATCATATTCTATGAATATATAATTTTTAATAATCTTGAAACAAATGTTAAAAGAAGTTTGTGCCACATGCGACTTTCACTGTACAAATACTGAAGGTCCCAAACGCAATAACAACTTAATTGACTACTTTATTACAAATTCAGACTAGTGCTCTAAATCTTTATCTTAGAATCATTCAGTGACCATGCTCTTTGCACCTAGTATATAAGTAATATAACTACCAAAATGAATAACTTAAAAATATTATATACAAAGGATTATCTAAATTACCAAGATAAAATAATGGAAAAACTTTTGAAAAACGTATAATTTAACTACACATACACCCTAAAATCTGGATCTTGTATGATTAATTATATTTCAAAATAAATTTGAAATGCAATTAACAAAGCAGCAAAAAATTAAATGTCAAAAGTAAAATTAAAGGCCCGCAAATTTGCTTTATTAAATGTTGATGACCCTGAAGTACATGAACAAGTAAGCATTAAAACAAAACTATTTGATCTCGCCAAAACAGAACCTACGACCACTAATAGGACTAATTAGATAAAATCAAAGAAGATAATTAATTAATTAAGAAGCAAAAAGTTGGCTTTACAAAAAAAAATTTTTTTTGATAGCCTAAAAATACAAACGAAAAATGGCGATATATACATAAAATTCTGCGAAAAAATAAAGGGATTTCAACTGACATTAACGAATAAAGAATTGATAATCAAATTATCACAGAAAAAAAAATAATAGACCACCTAACTACAACATTTAAAGAAACTGACAACTTCATTTTCCCCCAATATAAAATTAAGGAAAATATTCATAAACGCACAACAAAAACATTATTTTCTTTAGACTCGCAAATGCAATTAAACTAGAAACCATAATAAAAAACTTAGAAATAAATCAACTGCATCTTATATGTTCCAGTGTATATTACTAAGCTCTTTTTTCATATTTTTAGTGAGCATCTGCTATTCCCATTTTAAATTTTTAAGAAATCAGATGAAAGTCACTTTAAAAGCAAAAAATCATGGACACATTTGTATTAGCCATCCTTTTAGTACTTTTGGAAAAATTTCTAAATAATCAAATAAACGCGGGTTTAAAATCTGAAAATATTCTCTCGAAAAAACAATTTGGTTTTCATAATTGGTATAGGAATCAAGATGAACTATTCAGGTTCAACCTTGGTGAAGTCACTTCTGGCATGTCACACAACTCGTTTCAATGAACATTACTGAGCTATACACAGAAAAAAAACAATCTGGATCAATTCCTGCTCCAATGAGCATTAATCCAGCCTATTGTCTATGCACTATGGGCTATGCCGAGAACTTGAAAGTTCTTACAAGCATTGTGTAATTAATTACTTTGTTGTGTTGTGTATATTGTGTGACACAACAAACTTTTTCTGTTGTCTTGATTTATGTGCGAAAAAACTGACACAACGGTGCTAACAATGCCATTCTTTACCTTCCTAAAATTATAAGATTCAATATAAATAAGAATGTATCTATTGCCATATCAATGCTTGATTTGAGTAAGGCTTTTGACAACTTGACCTTAAAATCCTCAAAACTAAGTCAAGTAAATACGGATTTGATGATAATACAATAGAATTATTAAACACCTATTTATGTATTAGAAGTCATCGAGTCTGGTTAAATGGATACTATTCAAAATATGTAGACACAGAAAAAAGAGTCGCGCTGGGTACAGTTTTGGACAGACTATATAATATATACGTAAATGAGTTTGAAAAAGTGTAAGTAATTGCAAGATCCTACAATATGCAGATGACATTTGTATAATCTCTGCCAACTATAGTCCCATCATAACGATTAATTTGCTACATCAAGATCTTAATATAGCATACAAGCATATTTTGTAAAAAAAATATATTAATGTTAAACAAGGAAATAACCCAATTCATTATATTTGCACCAAACAACATATTGAATAAAATTAGACAAATCTAACATCACTATATCACATTCAAAATGCAAATTTAGTCAATCTGTATGAGCAAATAACTAACAGTACGCAACCCACAATTGTGCTAAATCGATATATTAAAATCAACAAACGTACACATTTTAGCTTAAATAAAATTCGAATAACAACTCTTCCTTTAGAAATTCAGTCAATAATGGAGCTGTATTTTTGTCATAGCAAAAGGCAAACGTTCTGCATTCAAGTGCTTAGAATTTTGGTTTTACTCAAAGAAGTATGAACACCATGGTTAAATCAGCGTAATGCATCGGTTAATCAATATTTTCCCAACTATCTAATGATCTTAGTTTCCAAATATTATAAAATATCTTACTAAGATTTTTGATAGTTCCCTGTGAGTTAACTTGATATAATTAAGAGTTAAATATTTTGCTGATAAATGTAGACATGCAATAGGAGCACTGCTCGGCATATCACGATAGGTTTTAAGCACCAAGACGGCAAGTCTTTTTAAAAATATTCTTTCATGCGCCACGTCACGGCAAGATTTTTTAAAATATTTAATTGAAGAATAATCAAAAGATATAGATCGAAATTCAATTTCGGTCAGTTGACTTTCCAAAAATTTCTTTGGGTCCTTGTAAGGTAAATTTTTCACTATTAGAAGATTAGCCTGGCAAAAAATGATTCAAAATTGACAACATTTTTCTTTAAATTAAACGATTTATATCGCAAGGGAATTGGTAGCAACCGAAACAATCACTTAAGCCAAAAAGTGATTTCAGATCTTTCTGATGAAACTATGAATTCTTGCTAGAAAAATTTCATGATTATGAATCAAAAGTATTAAATGTCTTACCTATTAGTTCTAGTCTATATCGCAAACAAATGACTGGTTTGTGTCAATTAGTTCAGCTTTTCAAAACGCGTTTCCAAATCTGACTAGGAAATATTATCTCATGCTTCAGATCAGGGCCATTAATTGCCATTAATGAATTTCATTGTTTTTCATGACAAATTCTTCAAATATTTGTGAAGAGTATAATGAAATTGACCGACTATGCCTTTAGATTTGCATGCTAAAACACTACAAAAACATTATCAAAAAGTGAGCACATTTCTTCAACGGAGCGCTGTCGAACTATCAAATTGAAAATTGTTACAGCTAAGCACAATGATTCAATTGACATTATTTCACTTGTTGTGAATGAGTATTGATCTAAAATGGCCATTAACTTTCCATTAATGGCCAAAAATTATTCCCATTAATGGATTTTATGAAATTTGTTTTCTATTAACCTTAAACAGCCTGACGTCCTTTTTAAAGGACAAACCGTTTTTCCATATTTACAAAATTTTTCTTGAAGCCTATGTCCAAATTTGAAAATTTTGGGGCATGGGTAGATCTACTGGGGAACATAGTTTAATGCAATTTTGAAAATTTCTATTAAAGCTTATTGCTGTGACAGGTTGTTAAAAAGATTAACACGTTTTCTTTCAAAAAATTTCAATCTTTGAAAAAGATTGAAATTCTCTCCATACTTAGTGTTAATGTATTTAGAAGGCTTGGAGTCCATAGAGAAACAAAGAACTTTGACTGTTTCTTGATATATGCAAAGATATTCCAAACCCATTGAGGCATGCAGTGCGCAAAGTCAGAGATCACGGGTGCTTTCAGATTGAGCATAGCTTTAATAGTTTTTGAGCTATAAGCGTTTAAATTTTTTTAATAGATCATAAAAATTTTTCAAAAGTCCCCAGCCTGCTTAAGGTTAAATTAGAATTAATTTTTGATCTGCCCTGCTTCAGATACTTTCGCAATTTTGGTGAAACTAAATTTTTGGAAAGAGTTTATCATTTCGATCTTCTTAATTTTAATGTATTGCTACCACAATCTTGTTCAATGTTACAAAATCTACTAATGAGTTAAAAATATGATATTCCTAATTAACACAACAAAGTTCTATAAATGGAAGAACAATAGGTTTCAAAGAAGTCCTTGTGATTGATTAAATTAGAAGCGGCATTTTTCATAAATAAATGACTGCCAGATATCAAAATTGCTTTGCACAAATCAACATAAATAAAGAGAGCACACACATTTAAATCCCCAAATAAGTCCTGATTAAAAAAATAGTTTTCAGGTGGACGACGAGTTCGATTCTTTATTTTCAAGCATTTTTACTATGATTGAGTTTGGGTGGAAAAACTTCTTGTGAAATTCTGCACGAAATTTTCGGCTGCCAAACAAATACAAGAAAAAAGTACATCCCGAGTTCACAATATGCAAAACTTCTTCAAAATTATCCAAGATGTAACTCCATTTCCTTACCTCCGCACTAACGTCCTGATTATCACTAACATACACGTGCAAGGCAGTTGCGAACTGCGCAGGTATCGTTAAAACCAAAAACGCAACGGAGACAAGTAGCAGCATTCTTAAGGCGTTCAGCTCATCTTCGGAGAGCGAATCACTCTGCGAGGTAATTTGTCTCGATATCTTGTAATTCTTTATAAGTTTAATTGCAATAGCAAAATTCAAAATTAAGACGACAATCACAGGGATGGTAACATTAGCGAATAGTGTAGCGTTGACCCAATGGTAGTAATTTCCAGTGCGTTTTGCCACACATTCTTTCGCGGAGTTTCCTCGCCATGATAAATATATTATGGGCATGTTAATTGCATAAATAAGAAAGGACCCCAAGAATACTATCAGCATTGCAGGCCTGTTTGTCTTTGAGTGAAATCTATAAAAGTATGGCATAAAAACTGCTACGAATCTGTCCGCTGTAATGGCAACAATAATCCAGTTTGAAGCATATGTGGAGACGAAATCTAATGCCATTTCTAAACGAATGTCAAAATATATGATAAATCATGATAAATATTTCCAATTTTTTAAGTCGTATTCCTACTTATACGCTAAAATTGAGAAATGTGAAGTAGAAATAAGCGCGGTACAGATTTTCTAAAATTTTTCCCACCGCAGAGAAAGAAACGTCACCGCTAAACACAGCAATGTCAGTTTTTTTGCTGCAAACCACAGCATTAAATGAAATTTCACCGCGATATACCAGTGGCGGATCCAGCTACTACTTGAAGGGGGGGCGGTTTTCTAAAAAAAATTTAACGTATTCTTAAACGCATTATTAAAGAATATAATTTTAAAATGATT